>JAJJMC010022854.1:5487725-5655968 GCA_023531435.1 Papaver californicum
AGATCTTGTTAAGAACAAATGAACTACAGTATGAATACCGTTGCCATGAACAGAGCTGATGGAAAGAGATCCAAACACTGGTACCTCCAACTCGTATACCCATTGGGTGCTAAATGGTGAAGTCTGTAATAAAAGAAAAGGACAAAATAGTGAAACACCAATCGAGGAACATCATATCATAAGACAAGTAAATTTTCACCCATCATCAAACAAAAAAATCTATAGAACCCAAAAAGAAAAAGTAAACAAAGTGTTGATTTTTCCACGTGTTTTATCATAGGAAGAGCTACTAGTTCCACTGAGGAGCAAGAAGGATGTTGTATTAATTCTGCATACGCATTCTCAGCTGTGACAGACCCTATGATACGTCATATCTCATAGCTTTCCCATGGCAATACAGACACAGCACTCAGCATACATGTCACAACTCACACGCTGGCAAACCAGGGTCTCCAACCAACATTAAGAATTTTCGTCCAGTAGGTTGCTAACTTGGTTCTCATAGACAGATATTATGACCCATATAAGAATAGGAATAAAGCAAGAAGAACTGAAGTCCTGAATCACCTAAAAAAAAAACCAACAGCATTTATATCTTGCATACCAGAACTGATAAAGCTGTCACACGCCCCTTAGTAGATGCCACATAAAGCATGCCTCGTTCCTAGAAGAAGAAACAGCAAACATTAGCCGCTAGACAAGTAGTAATCAAGAGAGATGCAGCCTATACGATATTGATTCATGAGGGGAGATATTTGCTGCCATTTCGTGTCCAACATGTAGAGTGGACCCTATGAAAGCAAGATCTCATGATCTCACTAATGGACTGTGGAGACAGCTAACACCCCACTGATGGGCCATCCTAAGCCCTTAAAATCTTGTATCACCCTCACCTTGGACCCATCAACATGTCGGAAACGCATTGGACATTCAAATGATATAACTAACAGTTTAATTCCAAATAAAAAGATCTACATAACAGAAGATTTATGTGTGTACTTACTGAAATTAGTTAGATGTATATCCTAAGCATCTCTTACAAAAACCATGAGGGAATGCAGCATTTAAGTGAATATTATGCTTTTAATATCTGTACTTGGCAATTGACTTTCGATCCCACAGATCACAAGTTTATAGAGCAAATGGCATTCTCATTGGACCCATGCACAAAAGTGGAGTAAATATAAAAAATGCCAATCTAGCCCACTAAACCAAGCCCACATACTAGAGGAACATAAGAAGTCTAGAATAGCCTTTCTGAAATAAAAGTCTTTGGGGTCAATAGTTATACTCTCAAATAACAAAGGATTTTACTTTTTATTATTTTGATATATAAAGATTTTGGTGCTGACGAGTTTCAAACTCAGGTCATTGGTATCATCACCTAATAACTTTACCATTATACTACAGTGACATCGGCAAATAATGAAGGATTTGATGTCCTTGTCTTTCCCTAATTCCTTGTCACCAACTTATCTTTCTACATTAAAATTAGAGGGTGCTTCACATTCTACACCCGATACAAAATAGGGAAGGGTAAGGCTGGTACTACAAATCTTACAGAATTAACTACAAAGAACGAAATAATATGTAAACCCTCAACTTCAATAACAAAGAGTACTGGAGGCTGGTAAGATAATAAGGAAGCCACCTTGGCAAGCATTTCCGGAGCATAACGAGTACGTGATTTCTATGGATAATATTAGTATTTAGTTATTTGGTATTTATTGAGTTTTTATAGGCTCGACAAATGATCTTACTAGAGGCGCTGTCAATCCAGTAAAACGTACCATATCTATCGAAGGCGAACCGTAGATGCTGCCACCACACGAGATGGTATAAACACATGTGTGGTTCTTGTAATCCAGAGCATAAAGATTTTGATCGTAGGACCCACACCTGCAGAGATTTTTTTCTGAAACTTTTAGGGAAACAAAGTTATACAGTTCTAACCTTGGGATCGTTGGATTATACTTATGGCCAAGTCTAAATAAATGCAGAAAAAATTTCACATACTTAGAATATATTATCCTAACTGTAAAGAAGTAATATACAACCAAATACAGCCCCTAAGGTGGTTTCATAAGTCTTTGTGATCCAAAGTCAATCAGAAACCCATGTTAAAAATCAAAAGTGTAAGTGTAAGTGTAAGTGGCTGGAAGTGGAACCTAGAACATTACCAGATCAGGTGTCTGCATTTGTCCATAAGTGGCTGTGACTTGACCTTCAAATTTCAATCAAGAATAGCAATTAAACAAAAATGAAAAGAAAGAAAAAGATAATCTACGTGATAGAGAAACGGTAAAACTTAGGTAAGAAAGGGTAAATGAAGAAAGTTATATAAGTCTAATGAAAAATGATGAATCACCACAGCACTGTCGTTTAGGATCTAAAAATTGTCATCATCTCAACTAATCCAGGATGATATTTCTTTAACTATATGCAGCTCCAAATTTATTTGTGAGAGCTAACACTAATACCATGTCAATGCAGTGTCTAGCACTTCAGGACCACAGCCTGATTTGCAACTACAAATAGAATTAAAACTCAGTAATTAAATTATGCAGTATACGGTTTATTTGTTTCGAGATTATTCTTCTTCTTTCTATTCTTTGAGGTAAGGTCTCTCTCCCCCTCTTATTTTGTTTTTCTTTGCGTTTTAAGAGAAAAATATTTGTGGTTAAAAAGAAAAAAGAAAAAGTCAATTTCACCACTGTAACAGCTAATGAATTGCAACATTCCAGTGTTTCAAATATTTCTGAGAGTTCTTTTACAAATAAATATCTCATGGATAGCTAAATCTTAGAATGATTTGATCATCTTATTGGTACACTGCTAGTTTTCTAGCGAATTTTGTTAAGAACCTCTGAGATGTGTCAAGTTAACCTGTCAGAGTTCGACTCAGAGAACTTGAAAATCTTACTCAAGGATTTTCAGCTGGATCTTTGGAGATGGCCCCTTCTGCAATGACTTGATCCTTTACAAAGTATAACAACCAGCAGATAAATATAAGAATGTAATATTGTAGATGCTATTCAAGATTGTAATATCATACGTGTGTCTATTCTTCAATTGGTTTATTAAGAATTTAGGGAAATACTTTCTCATAGATATGTGTTCCTATGGAAGGAATTATAAGATAAAGAGGAGATCCTTTGGTACCTATAACAAACACAAAGCGGATGCAAGCATAGGCAATCCAAGAGCATTTCATAAATATAAATGATTTGAACTACGCCAGACATTTGCATAACATATAAATTTGTAGATAATTTATTATACATTAAATGTAAATAAGAAAAGTAGCAGTTTATAAATATCAAACAGTTATAGGCTCTCTGTACAGTAAACTCGTACCTCGCCCTGTGTTTGGAACGCCCAAGAGATGATGCCAGTCATAAAATCAAGAAAATAGATTTTTCCTTTGTAACATCCAACAACAACCTAAAGAACCATCAAATGGTGAATGAGAAAAGATCCAAAGTCATATTATACGAATAAAGTATTCAGGTAAGGCTATAGAAAACAGATAAACCTGAGAATAGTCATCAACAATTGCTGCTGAACACTCAATTCGCCCTTCCAATTTGACCTCCCATCGAGGGGCACCACTGATCAAAATACATTATTATCGATGCAGTTTCAGAGGTGGCCCAAATACTTCCACAATAGAAAGTAAACACACTGTTATTTTTATAGAGATCAGAGATAGGTTACCAATGTTGTTCAACTGTACCAAACTAACCAAAAACCTTTTATGACTCTAAGCAACCAATGATAATTAGACTGAAAAAGCTAATATTGATGAGATGAAGTTATCTGCATGAATACGCATAAAGATGTGGTGAAACCGAGCAAATGTGCACCTCAAAAGATCATACAAATTCATCGAAGAAACGAACCAACATTAAGGAAGAAGTTGTAAGGAACATCTTACAGTGACTTTATTCTTTTAGGGGGCTTAACTAAATAACTTGAAACATTTAATCAACCCAGAACATGACACCATGCTCTCGAAAATCTTTTTCGCCACCAGCAGTTCGTGAGTCCTAGTGATTCACTCAAATAGCATTAAAGGATGTTTCATCTTGCTGGTTAATTTGACCGTCTGATGTTTGAAAACTAAGCGTGGTGAAAAATAGCTGTTTTCCACCGTATACTTAGAATATTAAGCAAATAATGACAAAGCAGCACAGATACTCAATTTATAGTGGTATTATATCAACTGTAAAAAATATGAGAATAATATAGTGTATACCAGTACCAAGCGGGGACTGTTCATACCTCATGGCATCAACGCATATAAATATATGTGAGTGGGAGCCAATAAATAAATAAAGATCACCATCCTTCAACACAACCAGTGGTGAGGCATCAACACGTGACCTCAAATTAACCTTCCACAATGCACGCATAGATCCTTTTACATATATTGGAGCTTGAACTGCCCATCCTGCTTTGCATACATCATTAATCCGATTCTTCCCTCTACATATTATCCTGTTACAACAGCTGAATGAACATGTAGTATAATTGCAAAAACCTGAAGTCCATGGGTTCCTTCCTATCAAATCCATGTATAAATCTGAATCCAACTTCAAATATTTAGAACCAATAGGTGAACCATCATTTTTCCAGGACGGAACTTCCACTGAACTTTCAAGCACCTTCTTGTTTTGTATAGAAATTAGTGAACCGAAAGAAGGATACTCGGTGGTCTTTTGCCTTGTCAACTGCTGTTTCTGATCACCATTAATAGTTAAATCACCTTTACATGAAATTCCATTGTCTAGTAGAGCCTTCAGAAGCTTAGATGGATTTGGGAAGACATATAACAATCTCATGCTGATCCCCAACTTATGAGCAACTTGTGCTGCAGCAATAGAATTACCACCCATCTCAAAAAAATCAGTATCATCAGCAATTTCTCCAACCATCGAAGCATCACAAAATGCCTGTCAGAGTACATAAAGATCAAATCCAAGGAACCGAAAGCGAAATCCAGTTCATAAGAGTTCTAAAATGAGGGAAAACTGAAACATAAGAACTCCAACATTGCTTAATGTACTGACTTCATGAGATTGTAACCTCAACAGACCGGAATGGTATGGAGATTTTCCTTGTCACACAACAGTCCAGATCACTAAATCTGGAAGCAATACATATAAAGAGACACATCTATTTTTGGTTCAAATGTAAGCATCATATACAAGACTCAACAAGCACCATTGGAGATGCTCTTACCGGCCTAACAAATCATTACAAGGACCTAGAAAATATGAAATATAAGTACTAACAGAATCCAAAATAATTATAAAATCAATGATAACTAGTTTCTTAAACTTCCTAAAATTATTTAAGCCCTTTAAGGTTACCACTTCACCTGAAAAAACTGTATGTGCTTTTCTGTATCAAAGATTTATTTTTTTGAATAGGTGACTTCTTTCTAATTTTTCCTTCGTCTTCTTCCACCATTTTTTTGTGTACCATGTCACAACAACAACTACAAAAAAACGCATAAAGCCAGCATACTCCCGTAGAATAGATAGCTTTCTTCAATCTATCGAAATTACCATCATAGCATTTGTTTTAATTATCGAATTTGGAAGTCATAGTGTTCTATTGAATTATGTAACAACGCTGAAATATGATCCCATGGTTTTAAGGGTACTTGTGTTGGATACTTCAGCCCTGTGGTTTACTAAACCCATAAAACTTCCATGTAGCAGATAATGCATAATGGGTTGTGAATAGCAAAACTTGGAATCATAAAAGCATATTTAATGCATATTGTTAGTTTTTGGTAATTGACGAATATTGTAGTCACATTCCGGTTATTGGGTGAATTTGATAAACACTTGAGCTGAATTTTCCAGAGGCCTATAAAAAAACAGCTGAGAATGATTAATGACTCAGTGATCTGTCGATCGAAGTTTTTTTGCTCAGCCATGGCAACTTGATTAGACTTCCCAGGAGAATGAAAAGGGTTAGCAAATGATGAGTTCCTATATCCTCCCGCACCAAAAAACTGCCTCTTCTACTACAAGGACAAAATTACTATGTTCTTCAAAGAAGCTTTTCAATAATAGAATCATAGCCTCAAATAAGCATTTTTAAGTGGAAGAGGGAAACAACAGAAAAAAATACAGGTAAATGGTACATATAGAATAGTTAGGGGCACACCTTTTCAACTACTTGCAAAAGACCATGATCAGATGGAGCAGCATCAGCATGACTTTCAGACAGTTCTACGGTAAACAGAGGATTGGAAAGCAAAGCATAATCTACTTTCCCAGTGGAAGAAGTAGGCAATGCATCCATACACACGTAACTACTAGGAATCATTGCTGGAGGAAGCTTTTTGCTTAACCAACTTTTAACACAAGAGAACATATCTTTGTATGATTCTATCTCTCTTTTAATACTATATAGGCTCCAAGAAAGCTAGATCCTCCTTGACCTTTATCAGAAATTACAGCAGCGTCAACCACATAGTGATGGTCCCTAAAAACATTTTCAATTTCCTCCAAAGCAACTCGTTGCCCATTAAACTTCATCATACGATCTTTTCTTCCAGAGAAGACTAAATCACCAAAATGCAGCCGTTTGGCAAAATCACCGGTTTTAAAACATAACTGCTTTCTAGTATCCTGGAGTGGAGGACCTTCAAGAAGTCTGGAATCCTGAAGCAATGTTACATAGTCCACAGAAGTAACAGCAGAATTCGAAGTTTCCAATTGATGTGCAGAGGCCACCAACATAAATCTTGCCTTCACTGGCCACATTTGGATCTCCAACGAGTACAACATCATAGTTAGCAATAGGTATCCCAATTGGCACGCTGCTTAGTACCTCAGTCTCCAAAATCATTGGCAACCTTCTACAGTTAAAATATGTGCAATCACCTGAAACCTTCAAATCCATTTTCATGTGTTAGTAGTGATACCTAGAATCAACAATGTACAGTATAATATGAAGGACCATTTGAAGTTCCCTTTGTGAACCCAATGCCCTGTACCACAAGCTCATACATATAACATGTGTATCGATGAGCTCACCTCTGTTCTTCCATACAGGTTCAAGATTGTAGTTTCTGGCAAAAGTTTGCAGATTGTATCCCACAAACATACAGGAAAAACTTCTCCACTCATTATTAATATACTTAAGGACTTCTGGATGCGATTACCAAGCTGGCCTTCTTTAGCAAGAAGAATTCCTCTCATAACCGATGGAACAATAGTCAACCTTGAAATACAATAAGCCTGCAAAAACAACAGAATAAATTTAGACCACAAAGTAAGGCATTTAATGTTTGCCGTACAGTACTTTAAGGGAGCCAATAAAGGATAAAATCAAAACTTAAGCAGAAGCTCCAAACTTTATGAGTGCAAACCAGCTTTGACATGCCCATGCAAAAGCTAAAGAACCCAGTAATATGTAACTCTAATTTAATTTAACCAACACTCGATATTTCACATTAAAAAATTTTATCCTTGTGTGACAAGAATGCAACATCTCTCTGAAGAACCTCATGTTTGATATTTCTAACTTCAGTCATCGCTAATACATATTACATTGCAAATTATTACCAATTTGTTAGGAACAAGAGAAATTAGAAAAATAGCTATAATGCAACAAAATGTGTGACACAATAAGAAAACTAGCAAAAAATCACATACCCATGGAAATGTACCTTTACAAAATCAACAATACAAAGTGGATTTGCTTTTATCTCCTGACAAGGAGGTATAACCAATGGGGCACAGGTAAGTATAGCACCAAGAAACTCTTGCAAATGGTCCACAAAGCTAATAGGTGTCTTGAACAATAATGTCTCCTCTTTGTGTATTGGAAACGACTCTTTCATCCAAAAATATTGATTCAGGAGACCTATATGTGTGGAAAGATGTCAATAGGATAGATGTATAGTGCCTCTACATATAATACTAAAACATCGAACCACCATACATCTGAAGAGAACTCAAACTAATAAAAGAAGTTCAATTAGTTATTTTGTTCAAGCAGATAGATATCAGTAACCCACAATTCTTTGGATGAAACAGAAGAACAATTAGATTAATATCTCAAGCAGAGCTAGAAAAACGTATATTCCCTCAATCCTCAGCAGATGACCACTGACAATTCAAATAGGCCTAGTAATACAGACACAAAAACAAGAAACAAAAATCCTGAAAATAGTAAATACCAGTTACTGGATTTTGAGCTTATAACTAAATGCAATAACCAATACATGATTTTGTGAAAATTACAAGATTACTTACCTTTCTCAGTGCCACATACACCTTTTGGCCTCCCACTTGATCCAGATGTGTACATCAAATAACAAAATGTCTGTTTCCTTGTGCTTTTACAAGGCCAGACCAAATCCGACTGACTCAAATCCTCTTTGAAATTTACTTCAGTAGACATACAAAGAACAGGACAGTTGATGTCATTCGCTAAAAAATCCGATTCATCAAGTTGATTGCCTCACTTTTGCCAATTGAAGATTTACACTAGACAATAAGACCAACTTTTGCAGAAGACACGATCGACATTATCCTATCTTCCGGCCATGAAGTATCTAGAGGCAAAAAAGCCTCCCCACATCTTAAAACAGAAAGAATAGCAACCAAGTATTCCACAGAAGGTACCATGTGTATTCCAATTATTTTTGGAGAACAAGACATTTCTTGAAAGTCGGGCGTTTGTTCTTCAATTAGATTTGCAACGTTAGGAGACTCCAAATTTGTATTGTAATCCGCCTCCCTGCCACAAAAATTACCTGCAAGATTACCAAACTTAGGGTTTAGGGTTTAGCAATCCACTTTTAAATTCAAGCTACAGTTTTAGCAATCCAAGGAATTAAAAAACGTAATATAATGAAAATGCTTTGAAATCAACAATAACAAAACAAAACGACCTTTTGGTGTTGGTCTGGACAAGTTAGGATCATTACCACCATCAAGCACACGACGAATTCGACGACTTAATGACTGAACTGAACTGAACTGAACTTAAAATATCTGAGAAAGTGAATAACTTATCTCCTTTGTAAATCAAGTTAGTAGGAAGAGTAAAATCGCGATGACCATCAAAAAAATTAATCTTCATTAAAAGTGGAATCATCATCAGTATGGATGATCTTTCGATGCAAGTTATTACTTTTGGATTTCGATCAATGATGTAGTCTTATTATTATTATTATTATTATTATAATTATGGCATGTCTGACATCTGACCATTGAAAGTGATATTACTATTTTTAAAATTTGGCATGTCTGATACGTGACCATTGAAAGTGACTTGTCATATTTGAGCTTTTTTTGTTCTGCAACCTGCACAACTGAGACGTGTCTATCATGCATCAATGTTTGTCACTTCTATACATTGTGTCATGCTTTCCCGCAACTTGCGTGTCTGTCATGCAACGAAGGTGTCTATTTCGTACAATGTGCCATGCTTTCCCGCAACTTGCATGTCTGTCATGCAACGAAAGTATCTGTTTCAGTACTTATCTAATGAGTTTTGTTCTAGCGTTTCTTGATTCATCATAATCTGATATTCTTTCCATAGTATTTGAACACGTGTTAGGGATTTAATACCCTCACAAAAGCAATTCTGAAGAACTCATGAGAAATACAACAACTTATGTTCTTTTCTATCTCTTCTGCCATGAGAAGGAAATGTTATTGTGGACTGGGAATACGAATTCCCACAATTATATATTCTCAGGTGCCCGATTTTATGCTCAAGATTAAATCAAATCTAGATAATTTGAGGCATATTCATTTTATTTGGAAACCTACTGCAGTCCTAAATTGTGATGGCTTACAAGATGATAAAATAGGATCATCAGGTAGAAGACTTAGTAACCCTAATCCTATAAATTTCAATAATGGCTGGTGTTTTCTATTGATTAGTGTTGATAAATATAATTAGTTGAACTAATTAAAAATTAGTATTCGATTAGATTAACGAATTGATTTAGCATTTAGAATTAACGAAGGGCATTCTTCCCCTTCTTTTTTTTTTTATTCCAAAGCATCATACGACTAGGAATTCATCATTTTCTAGTCGTAGATAAGACTTACGGCTAGGAATCAAGACTACAATCTAACCATAATATATATTCTAAGGTTAGGAAAACACTATATACGGCTAGAAAATCTTTGACGAGAATTTTTATTTTTCAGAGTCACTTACGACTAGAAATTCATCATTTTCTAGCCGTAAATAACAAATTATAATTCCAAATCGTAATAGGTCTATACGTATTGTAAGAATGAGTATAACAATATACTCATTTTAAGAATGAGTATAAACTGATACTCATTTTTAAATCAAGTATAAAGTTATAATCATTTTTAAAATGAGTATATAGCTTCATTTTGAAATTTCAAATCCACTTACGACTAGGAAGCTAGCAGTAAAACAATCGTCGGCTAGGAATTCATCATTTTTCAACCGTAAACAGTAAAACTTACTAGCCTACGACTGGAAAAATATGAATTCCTAGTTGTAAATGAACTAACTACGATCAGGAAAAGATAAACTCCTAACCGTAGAGAGTGTTTACAGCTATGAGTTTAGTTATTCCTAGCCGTAGTACTGGAACTGAAATTAAAATAACATGATAGTCGTTGTCATATCTTGGAATCGTCACCATATCACGTTCTGTTTTTATTTTATAATTTTATGTGTTTCTCTAAGTGATTTGGTGGGGCACCATCATCGTGTTGTTATTAGTGTTGGGATGAAGCAGAGTGACTGATATCAAGCCTCATTATTGTATATTATTAAGACAAAAAAAAAAGAAAAAAGTTATTGTTTTATTTTTCAATAAATCAGTCATCAAGTTTTCGGGTGCTACTTTGGTTCTAGATCGAACGTTGAAAAGCGAATGGCTCAAATTATGAATTGGTTTAGCTATCTTTCCTGCTGGAGCCCTTGTATATACCAGCATAGTCGATATTAGTATAAGGATTAAGACCAGTGGAAGTGTATCTCAATCTAATAAGATCCATCCTGGCAATGACCTTCAGATAGATATGAGAAACATCGTTCACCTTAGTCAACATGTGCAAACTTCATCATTTCCATATCCATCTTATTAATCTATTCTGGAGATTGTGGTTTATTAGATTTCGATTATTGTGGTCCACTGTACGACTTTCTGAGTAGTACTGTTTTTTTATTATATATGAATTTTAGTATGCTGAGTTCAAACCCGTGTGCAGCAATTGGACTAAAAAAAAGGTAATTCCTCTCATAGCCAAAGAATTTTGTAGCCAACTAAATAGCATGTTAGTGTGCACCCTCAGTCGTTCACAAGTACCTAGAGTTTGGAGTAAAAAGGTTTGGGTTAATTGGTTTTTGGTACCTGGGTTTTGTCAAACATTAGGGTTTGGTCTAATTTTTGACCAACTTAGAGTTTGGTACCTGGAATTGACGTTGACCCTTGTTGACCCGTTAATATCTCGACTTTTGTTAAGTAATTATTAAAAATTCAAACAAAACCTAATTCCTTAACACCGTTAAAGGCGTCGTTAGCACGTGACTCAATTAAAAAATTATGCGCCCAAAAAAGTTCATAATTCTTCGTGTTCTTCCCTAAATAGAAAAATCAGAGTTTGACAAGAAAAAATCCCAAATTCATTGTAACCCTATATAAATCTCCAAATTAAATTAAAAGAAAGAACACATTCATTCGATTACCTTTCTTAAACCCTAAATAAAATCCCCAAAATTGAAGACGAACCAGAGTATAAAAAATTATAGAGAAAAACTCTCCATATTCGTCATTGTTAACGCTAAATAAATTCTCCAAATTAAATGATAAGAGCACAATTATTCGATTACTTTCCATAAACCCTAAATAATATCTTCAAATTGAATTGAGAGAATATATTCATATAACCTTGCATGAACCCTAAATAAAATCCCCAAATTGAATTAAAAGAACACATTCAATTTCTACTTTATACTCTAAATAAAATCCCCAAATTCTTCAGAACTCCTCAGTACAAACTTTATCTTTCATAGCAAAAAAGTACTTACTCTCATCTGAATCAAATTTTATCGTTAGAGCTTCCTCATTTAAACCTACAACAAAGACTCCTTGGGTAAGATGATGGAAATATGAAGGCATGATCGTTGGATGGTATATATTGATCTAAATGCATGTACAAGTTCATGATTTAAGTGCATGGTTGTGAGAAAAAGAATTGACGTTCATCTCTGCATCTTTTTCTCTGTTCTTATTTCAAAAACCTCAGGACCTTAAGAATGGTATTCAAAAACTAAATAAGTAAATCTATTTTATTAAGATTTATATATGTTAAGTTTAATCGAATCCATTTAGGGTTGAGATTTATTATGAAGCGTACACGTGTTTAATGGGTTAATTATCTGTTAGGGACTTGGTTTGTCATTGTTAGTAAAGTTTAAAATATTTAATAATTAAATATTTAGTGGAACAAAAAATAAAACACGTCATCAATTAACATAGTCAACGCAGGTCAATGTCAAGTCCAGGTACCAAACCCTAAGTTGGACAAAAGTTAGACCAAACACTAAAATTGGACAAAACCTAAGTACCAAAAACCAATTAAACCGAAAGGTTTTCTGGGTATATCTCTTGTAAACCCTCACGAGACTAAAACTCGTCTGATAGGGACACCTATGGGTCTAAAGTCTTACAACACATGCTAAGTGTAGTCGTGATTCTTGCGAAAGTGAGTTAGGATTTTTATTTTCTAGATTAGATTTACGCGAGGACTAACAAATAATAAGTTTGGGGGTATTTAATAGACACGTTTTCGTGTCTTATTTGATCTCAATTGTATATTATTAGAACTCATTTATGTACCTATATTGTGATTTTATTGTGTTTGTAGGTATTTTTGGAAGAATAAACAATCGTGGAAAAATCGACTAAAAAGTGTTAAAGGCACCCTCGGAATTGATAAAGGCACCCAAGAACTTTGTTAAAGGCAACCAAGCTTTTGGATAGGTAACCACCTTCCTTTGCATTTCAAAAGAGATTTTTGGCGAAAAAGTCACTTGTCAAAACTGAGAAGTTTTTGGAATGAATATATTGGAGATTTTTAAGGTTTTAGGCAATATTTCTTCTTGCCTAAATTAGTGGGATGTGTACACAACTTAACCAAGAAGATCTTGTGAAACCAAAACAGGCAAGATTTATTACTCGGGTTTTGATTTTTTCCTAGATTTTTATCTCGAGTTTTTGAATGAGGAAATAAAATATTTGAATAAGGAAACAACATCACAGAGTTTTAATGAGAATCAAAGACCGAGTTGCTGACAAGGAAAGAAATACTCACCGAGATTTTCTTTCTCATCAAAAATAAGATATACTCGATCTGCCGAGATTTAAAGCATTGATTACAAGATATTTTCGAGGTTTGGAAGCTTGATTATTGATGTAGTGTATAAAGAAGTCAAGAGGAACAAAATTGTTCCGATCAAGAGAGGGGGAACTGGCGAGACCCAGAGAAGCCACATATCAAAGAAAAAAAATCTTAGAAAAAACTAGGGTTCTTCACCGGAGGAGGAGGAAGAAGAAAACCACACACTGAAACTGTCATTAAATATGTTGCATTTTTATTTGTATTCAGCTGCTTATGCAACGGTTCTTGAATAGTAACTATGACAGATTCAATTTTTAATATATAAGAAGACTGTGCTTATTTTAAGGCGTCCAGAATAAGTCGTTGATTCATTACTTATTTCAAAAAGGTTTTTAATCATTTTGCGACTCAATTGATCCGTTTTTTCTTGTATTTTTTTTCCTCTCAAGCACTTTTGTGTTATGTACCTAACTTTTGAGACTGTTTTGAGCGTGATGAGCTAAACCCTAACATTGGGACAATGGAGGAAGCCTTATTTCATGATTATGGTAAATATAATTAATTCTTTTATGACTTTTTGCATTAATTTAAATGAATTTATGATTTTTCTTAATTAGTTATGATTTCGTTTGATGGTGTATGCTTAGTCTTAAGTACTTTTGATGCGCCATGCTTATGACTTACATCCAATATTTTGAAAATCTACTTTTGGCAAAGAATCAGAGTCAATATTTCTATAATATGAGCTATAATTGTCTAGAGTTAATGTATGAATCACATGAATATAAAAATGGTGGAATCCTGAGTCCCAGTTTCTCGTAATGTTATTACCATCTTTTGTAAATATTTGCTAGTTTTAATATTAAAATTAGGTCTAGAATCAATCTCAACAAGTCCGAATTAACGAATCTTTATTTACCATTGTTTACAACACACATCACCTATAAAAATATCCGCACAACCTGTTATGCAATCGAAAAAATGACTGCATAACGCGTTATGCAACCCTTTTTAGTTAACACTGAAATAAAAATATGGTTGCATAATCTATTGTGCATCCGAGAAAACGAATGCATAACTTGTTATGCGTCTGAGAAAATGGTTACATAACGCATTATGCGTCAATTTTTTTTGTTAGCACTGAAGTAAACCAAAAAATGGTTGCATAACCTGTTATGCAGTTATAAAAATGGATGCATAACATGATATGCAGTCAAGAAAATGACTGTATATTTTGTTATGCATCCTTTTTTTGTTGGAATGTTATTTTTAGGCACATACATCGTTTTAGTGGTTGTGTAACCAAATTAGTTGATGCGTGAACCAAAATATGGCCTCATAATGTGTTATGCATCCTTTGTGGTGGCTACATAATTCGTTATGCATTTTTTTTTTTGGAATGTTATTTTTTAGTCATTTATATCGTTTTAGTGGTTGCTTAACCAAATAAATAGATGTATAAACCAAAATATTTCTGCATAATTTGTTATGCATCCTTGGTGGTGGTTGCATAATTCGTTATGCATCATTTTTTTTTCGAAAAGTTATTTTTTAGGTGTATACATTGTTTAGCGGTTGCATAACAAAGTTATCGGATGCATGAACCAAAGTATGGCTGCATAATATGTTATGCATCCTTTTTGGTGACTGCATAATGTGTTATGCATTTTTTTTTGAATGTTATTTTTTAGGCATATACATCGTTTTAGTGGTTGCATAACCCAACTAGTGGATGCATAACCCAAATATGACCGCATCATTTGTTGTGTCTGCATAGTGTGTTATGCATCATTTGTAGTGGTTGCATAATGGTTATGTATGCATTTTTCGAAATTTGTGCCTAAAAGAATAATCACCTCCGACTTTTTCGTAAAAAAATCTGAATTTGATGATGTTGTTTATATCTCTCTAAAACCTTTGTAACGAGATAAAATTTGTAAATCCAAGGCACGAATTTTTAGATATATTATATTCTAGTTTGTTTTCCAATTATACCCCTAAAAAAACAGAATACATAATACGTTATGCAAACACTTTACAAAAAAGAAGGAAAATCCAAAAAAAAATTGTTATACAAGTAGAACTTGTTAAGGGTATTTTTTTTTTTTTTATAATTTTAAATAATTATGGATTTAACAATAACTAATAAATATTTTTGGTTTGTAAATAGATAATATTTTTGGGCTTTAGCCTAAAATCCCCAAACAACTACCCTAATAATTTCATTTGCCGAGGAATTCGTGACCTAATTCATCTCCGATCTAGTATTAGCATGCATATTTAGTTTTTGTATATAAACTGAAAAAGTGAAGTTTGAAACTTTTGCCCTGAATAAGATCGAAGCCCTAATAATGCTTATGATGTACAAGATGAAGGGTTATGTTTCGGCTTTAGCTGCATCATCAAGCATCATTAATAGATCAATCATCAATCAGACTAAGATGACGGTTAGGGGCTGTATCACATCATCAAATGACCAAGAAGGCAAGAAGGTAGTAATGAATTTTTTATGCTTAATGATCAAAATATCATGTTCTGTTCTGCGAATTTGTGAATGGTAAAAATTGACATTATTAGTATATTGCTTTCAGAGGAATTCGTAGTAAAAGACGAGGATATGGAATCAGAAGAGAATATGATGCGTTTATACGAAAGGTGGATGGAATACCAAGAGATCAGAAGGAACGGGGAAGAGAAGAATGGACGCTTTCAAGTGTTTCAGGACCATGGGAAACGATTCCGCTCGGCTAACTGTTTCGCAGACACGTTTCGTCATGAGTTTAATAAAATGCTAATAAAACATGGGGATTTTGGTTTAAGAAGACACCACTCTCGAGAATGAATCTAGGTTCCATCGGTGTATATCTGAAACTCAGTGTTATTTGCTCCTATCGATAGTTTTTAGGTGATTAACCAAAATGATTAGCTTTAGTTGATGCTGACTTGCGGCTAACATACTTCCATACTGGTATTTTCTTGTTGCAGCTGGCCTTGCTATGGTGGTGTTACATGGGCTGGCCTTGCTGTGGCGATGTTATACAAGCTTTTTCAATCTGTTCGGTCTAGAAATCAACCAGCAGTTCTTTTTTAACTAATCACATTATAATCATTAGGGAATGACGATATATAGTTCCCATATTGAGGTGGTATTTATTAATAGCAGTAGGTTCTGTGGAGTGGCATGTAAGGTTACAGTGTGCTCTGCTAGTATGTTTAATAGGTGGAGTAGCAACATTTTAATTAGAATAATGTATAAAAGCTGCAATAGCAATGCTTCTATATTAGTGTCGTGTTGATTTGGTTTTAGTTATAAAAAATTGAGAACATCTGTTTTTCCGGACAGTCTGCATAATATATAGGCAGGGAGGGATGATTGCAGTATCCTTGAAGCTCACTTCCCTGTTTGTTGTTGAGATTGGAGAATGCAAGGGCTGCGGTGTTCTTGGGTTGAGTTTGTATTTCCAACAAATTTGTTGTTGCAGTAACAATGCAGCAGGAGTTGGAACCTCCTTTGAGGTTTCCAAAGACACTACAAAACTGATATTTGCTACAAATCATCTAGGTGCATTACCATGACTTGTATGTAATGCCTTCAGATTTTGGCATAAGTACTCTATAACGAGGATCTATTATTGAGATCCCTAGACTGTCGACCTTTTCTCAAGGCCTTTTATATCTTGGCAAATAAAAGAATATGGCTATTGGCATGTGCTGTCATTTCTCAATCACAATATTCTGGATTCTTTGGGCACCAACAATATTCGCATGTCCCTTCCTGGCAATTGTGTTTCGATTATAAATTAATAATACCCTCTCATAGGGGACAAGTATTTATCTGTTTGGCCAATTTGTTCCAGTAGTTATTTTCTTTTGAAAGCAAACAGACAACTTCATTGATGATGATCAACGCAGATAATAGTCGAGGGTAGCTTATTTGTGCAAGTACATAGTTAGTGGAGCAGCAGCTATAAGTATGGCCTTAAAGTACACAACCCATATAAGTCAGAGGAGAGCATCAAGAAAAACACCAAATCTACCGGCAGGAAAAGACAATCCAAAAGAGGAGGCAAGGGTGGAAAGGAAGGGAGAGGAAGAGGGGGAGGAAGGTGCCAACTATGAATCTCTTGAACCTTGAAGTTGTCGTGCAACTGAAATGTAATGAGGACTTGTTAATGTTGCTATATTGTTTCTCATGCAGTTTTTTGCTTTTTGATGGTTATAAACCGTAGTTACTGATATCAGGGATGTTCATCTTTTGCTGTGGTTTGTCCAATTTTTTGTTGTTGCTGCCAGAAAAATCAAGGCTCCCCTGATAATATATGTTCATCAATAAAATTATACGAACGCGTACTTATATGTCAATCTGTATTTTTTGTGACACTCTATTGAGGAATCTTATCTTTCGGTAATAACAAATGTTTTGTCTTCCTGCTCCAGTTCAGGGCTTACACAAGCATCACTAAGAAAAAGACGTGAGCATTTGAAAACAGCAGCAGTCGTAATTTGGTGAGATTTCTGAAGCTTCTCTATTGGGTTTTGTTTCAACTTTCAGTTTCATTTTTTTTTTCTCCGGATGATCCATTTGCCAGAAACTTCAGTAAATTGAAGGAACAAAGATGGTTTACACAGAATAATTTTTATTGGTAATGAAATTTAATGTTTGTGCACAATTACAATTGATAGTTGAAAGAATTGTATAAAAAGAATAATTTTTATTTGGACCTTTATCTCCTTTTTCAGAGATATGTGCTTGGGTCTCCCGTAATGAAGAAGAAGTTGATGTAAGCACATGTTCTATGAGAATAATTAATAATACACTTGAGGAATTTAAAGTCATGTACGAAAGTTGCAGTTGATTCTGTTTCACCTGAGAATGTTCCGGAATGCATACGGTTGGCCCAGGAGTATCGTCTGCTTCCTCCGAGCCATGGGGCTAAGGAAGACAAATTGGAGGTCAAGAAAATGATCCTTTATGCTATAAAAAACGCCATGGATACTGCAGATGTAGACATTTGGCTGTTACTGTTGAAGACTGATCGAAATGCCAAGGTTTGAGTATGAAATAAAGCAACAATGCTTTCAAAACCCTGGTCTGAAAGGAAACATGTCGGCACCAGTTTTTGATATTTGCATATTTTTGAATGAAGGACATCAGTCCTGGTTCTTGAGCTTGGCATCTTACGCTGTAACACAAGGTCCAGAGTGTTGTAAATTTTGAAGGAAAATTTTGGTATATTCATGTTTTTAAAAGAAGTCGGCAATTTTGTCCAAAGATCATGATGCTTTTTGACGAGTTCTTGGCTTCGTGATTTTTATTAATTTTTTTGAATTGATAAACAAATTTAAGACTACTAACTGCAAATACATGGCTTAAACTGTGAATTAGGTACAGATATAATCTGGAAAGGAAAAACAAAACTCATGTTGTAGTTTCCCCTCTTTTTATTAGGTGCACATAAAAATCAATCATCTGTTTCTTGATCTCTGATCCACTTTGTAGCGACCCATTTCTGTCCAACTATCACCGGACAACTCCCATGAAGTGACATCTGCACAAATCCAACAGAGAACGTTGTAAATCTTTCCTTTTGTTTTCATAAACCAACTTGTGCCTTTAAATACATCTAGTACTCATGTTTTTAGATTTTAATAAGTGGAGCTGCAGGGAAAAAACATAACGAACAAAGAACACTAGAAAAATATGACAGTTGACAAGGTGCAGAACCCATTACCTGATCAATTGTACCATTCGGATATAACGAGTAAAAGAGTAGACCATCCCCTCGACGAGGCTTCACTTTTAAGCCAATACACTCTTCGTAATCATAACCAGTATTAATATTCAGACCATTCTGCATTTCAATGCATAAGACGTTTAAGTTAGTTACTATAAAAGTAGAAGATATGAAAGCTTCTTGAATATCTTACCTCAAAGGGAAACATCGTCTCGCCACCTTCTTCCACATCAGAGAGATATAATAAGAAAGAAGCTACCTGCATGATAAGTTTGAAGCTTTGAGCTGACGATTGTCACAACCAAAGGCATATTCATGATTTGATATTGGAGTCCTTAATAAATCTTGGGGCATCCTGGTGAATGGTTAATCTTGAGATCAAGCTGATGGTATTAGATTAATTTACATAAGACATTAAGACTTGCTCGTTAAAATTAAAAAATCAACAATCCCACATTATTATTTTTCCATCAGCAGTCCCATTCCTATGGAAGACAACATAAGGGATTACTTTGACATTCAAGCAACCCCTAATGTAGTTTATAGGCGTTCAACATTCAAGGATTACAGTATAAATTTATGAAGCCCCTGTAAAGTAAAGGCTGTGCTATCCCAATAATAACAAAAGAAAGAAACCTATTCTTGCTTAATGAAAGAAAACAAATACTGGAAGTAATAGAAAAAACATGTGAACAAAGACGATACCCTTTGGCTCTTTTGTGGTCCATACTCAGTCGGGTTGAATGCATCATGATGAGATAAATATCTCTGTCCAATCTCATAACGCAGAACATTGAATGCCTGCAACATGGTGATATCCTCGAATTACTCAAGACTATTTTAGAATTCCCTGAAATAAAAGGTAACTAAATTCAAAATACATCTGAGAAATCTATACCAACAAAAACCATTCAGCTTTAAGCATAAACAGAATTCAGAAAGTGTAACTTTTGAAACCTCTGATGCCATTTTCAAATACCTCATCGTTTAACTCGAGATTAAGTTGAAAACAGTGAAGTGAAGCTAAAGTTATCTAAAACAGATTTGCAAGTTACTTTAGCACTTCCAACAGAAAAATTCAACTATTCAGGGTTGTATAAAGATTTGAATGAGAAATGCACTTGCTTATTCAAGTTGAAATGCAGCAATAGGCTTTAACAATTGCCTGAATTTTTATTTCACACCTTAAGTAATGATGTTACTTGAAGATAGTCTCCTGTGAGGTAAAGTGTAGAGTTAGTTTCATTTAAACATAAGGGTTTCTCCTTGCTGATTTAAGCATATGCGGTGCTTACATATACGCTAAGATCAACCAGATAATATGGACTGCAGAAGGGAAAGATATTCTAAGCGTACCTCTCCATGGCTTCTCGGAATCATTGTAGCCTTGGCGATCTTTTCCTCAATGTGGCCCAAGGCTCCAGACGGGTCTTCTGATGCACTGATAAATGTGCCTGAACTGTTTTGAAGAAATGTATACCAAAGGTTAATTTCAACAAAATGCACCAAGCCAGTCTATGAGAAACGCACAAGTAAAGAAGCATCCTGTCATTAGGCTGTCAATTGTAATTGCATTACGACATACCACAACAAAACTACAAGAATTTACTGTTTAAAACCTAAGAAATAATAAGACAAAATTGAGAAATATATCAGAGACATTAGAATGCAAACATTGGAAAGTGGCCCTTCAGTAGTGAGTACAATAGTTGAAGTGCCTTTCGGTTAATAATCTAAGAAAAGAAAAAGGACGAGGGAGATCTTACGCATAAACGCTATACTTTACAAGACCAAAATGTTGATTAACTAAAATTGGAGAAGAATCTGCTTCAGATGAATTGGTAGCTTCGGATGTTAAGATAAATTCTAGAAGGCGTGACTTCGCGTTAGGTAGTGCAATCTTCTCTATGTTCTTCTAAAGATCGGATTACTAAACCAAGTCAAATCTTTTCTAAAAACTAACCATCACCATAATATTAATGCAGTATATGAGAAATATCCCACGTCCTGGGGAGGGGTGTTTAGTTTGCTCTGTGGTCCTGCTTCGACTAAACATGTTGCCCAGGCATTCCAGGAGAGCTAGATCTGCGCTCTGTGACAGGTCTCTTGCCAGAGTAAAACCCAGACCGTGATAATATGATGGTCAAAGTGTGGATAATGTTGGTGAGCATGTCGGTCAGGTCATGTATCAAAGAACTGACACCTTTGTCTATAGGAGAGCTGAAATCCAACATTGCCTAGAGTGGGGCATTCCGTTTGGTCCTTTAGATCTGGCTTGAACTTTACATGTTGCCAAGACCTATGAGAGTTTAGATTCGGACTTCCGACCAGTGCCCTCACCAAACCAAAACCTTGAACCGTGAGACTACGACGGTCAAAGAGGGGACAGTACTGGTGGACATGAAGGTTTTGTTGTGACACTATGAAATGCTTACTTCCATGCAGCTGACCTTCAAAGTACAAGTGATACGAAAAAAAGAAAATAGTTACCTTGTTCTTATTCCCTTGGTGTTCTCAGCAGTTTCTCCTTTCCGCAAAGCCAAACTTGATGGTCTAAGATTTGATTTGGCCTTTTTTATTATGTGATCACATTGTTCTGCACTTGCAAAACCAGGAAAGTACACGGCACGAGGTTTCCAGCTCAAAACCTGCAATGGGAATCAGAAATTAGAAACCCAGAGTAGTCTAATCAAAGTTGATAAACTAAGGCGAGATCATGAATAACTAAAATATGCATCAAGGACAAGAAAAACAAAGTGTACGACCAGCTGAAACTACTTCGATACTACATCTGGTGCAAGCAAAATGCCAAATTTGATACCCGATCAAAGAAAATTTCAACCTTAATTAAACCTAAAACAAATGTCAAAAGATAAGTAACCCTAGTCCACTTTGCACTGCAGTTTCTTTGCATCACTGTGTGGTGTCAGTAGTTCAGTACTTCCATCCTTGTATATTTTCAGCCAAGCCAGGTCGCCTCACCTATAAACTTCTTTTCAAGACAATCATCAAGAAGACGCGAAGCTAAATTGGCCAATAAATTTCAAAGTATATGATTGACATGGCAACAATAAACAAATATGCTTCAAAAAAAAAAGACATGACAACAATAGAGACTCATGGAAATTGCACACTCTTCTCTATATGTATACATCAATAATCAATTAAAGTTCCATATCATATTCATTTATAGATTGAATCTAATAAAAATAACAAAAAGATTTACAAATTAAAAAAATAAAAAACCTGAAAAGGAATGGAAGAAATAAAAGAATCCCCAGTATCTCCATTAGGAATTGCTTCAAACACTACATCCTCTTCTTCTACCGCTACAGATTCAAGTATCCTCGATCTAGTTACATCTCCATCAATATCCTGGAACTATTTTCAAAAAAGAATACTTCAAAATAAGTATCACACAGTAAAACTAATACAAAAAAAGTTCTAAAAACTAAAAAAATAAAATAATTAAAATTACCTGAGAAAGTAGAATGGATCCAAAGAAACCAGCTAGAAAAAAAACAGAGCATGATACTAAAAAAATAGGTAATCTCAGCTTTGTTCTAAATAATCCCCCCCAACTTCCTCTACTTCTTATTTTCATTCTAAAATTAGACTTTCTGACTCTCTCTTCTTCTTCTTGTTTGATGAATCAATCAGGTCAAATTGGGTTTGGTTAAAAAACACAAACGCGGGAGTTATTTTGTTTGTTTTAGTGAAGTGGGGAACCACAATTGACCTTAAAATATTACAGTAAGATTCAAAGTTGTTTATCAAAAGTTTATGTTTCTCTTCTAAGAGTTAACTTAACCTTGGAATAAATCTAAAAAGGGGCAAATACACGACCTTTATTTTTATTTTAGTATAGTACTGCTACTCTTGACGAGGTTATTTATGGGAAATGCTAGTTTTCCTGAAGATTTTTTTTTCGAATTTTCTCTCGACTGAGATAAAAAGGATGACCCACCTTCATCTTTTACCATCCCAATGATAGAGAGTTTGGATGAGGACTATTGGATCCCCTATTCGGGAAAACATTTGGAAAAACTAGCATTTCCCGTTATTTATGGGTAAGATACGGAGATTTGCAGAACTAATCAAAGTGGTTGGTGGGGAGGGGCATGTACTGGGCAACACTAATTTTCAAGTTACCAGAATCAAGACAAAATCTATAATAGCTTATACACATGTCACAAAACATGTTTCACCCGGAAAAAATGGCTGCAAAAGTGGATCAAGCCGGAAAAAGAACTTCGACCCTTTTTAGGATTTATACGTAATCTGAGTTTGATTGGGAGTTGTTTTGGAGTCCTTATCGGTTCTCTAGGGTTTCTAGGGTTCACTAATACTATATATAGCCAAGAGAAACGAGAAACAAACAAGCCAGAACCACCGAAAAAATTCCAGGAGAAAATACTTCTGCTGCTGGTGAAGAAGAAGGTGAAGAACATAAGTCTCCAGGGAACTGTCGCCTAACACAGTCCCTCAAGCAATCTATTTCTGAAGCACCTGAAGTCCGTTCTTTATTCCTGTTTCCTTTTTCTTCTTCTGTAACGCAGAGAACACTTCTCTGTAACGCTTATAAGCGTCTCTGTTCTTCTGTGTTACTCCTTTTTCACCATTGTAAGCACCTTTTGAGCAATGAAATTCTTTTTTGAGTGTGTTTCTATTACAATGAGCTAATCACCATCACTGGAGAGACGGAGGAAGCCGTTCATCCAATAATTGTGGTAACTTCTATTTTAATTATATTTATTCTACAATTCTTTTATTATTAATTGCTTGAATTAAAATTGAAAAAATGGTTTTTCTCAAATAATTGTGTTTTCTTCTGATGGTTCATACTTGGTTTTTAAACTCTTGATGTCTCATGCTCTTGATTAACAATTATTCTCTAAAAAACCTATCTTTGGCATATTTAGATTAAATTGAATATAAGAATTGTTAGATGTTATCACTTAAGTATTGGTCAATGGTGGAATCTTAATCCCTAGTTTTTCTTCATCCATTTTAAAATCAAATTGTTTTAATTTTATTTATCTCATGTTATTAAAAATTAGGTCTAGAAATTAAATCTTCACAAGTCCGAGAATCAAACCCTTTTTGCCACTATATTAAAACCACATCAAATACCATATTTCTTCATCAAGAGACTAAAATCTCTATTACGAAAGTGTGACCCTCCATCACTAATTATAGCTCGCAGTGTACCAAAACGTGCAAATATGTTATCATTCAAAAACTGGACCACCACCTTGTGGTCGTTTGTTTTACACGAAACCGCCTCTACCACTTAGATACATAGTCTACAACGACAAGGATGTAAAAATAACCAAAAGAATTAGGGAAATGGCCTATAAAATCAATGCCCCACACATCAAAGACCTCAATAACTAAAATAGGGTTCAAAGGCATCATATTTCTACGGGAAATGGTTGCTAACTTCTGACAACGCTCACAAGCAACACAATAACTGTATGTGTCTTTAAACATCGAAGGCCGGTAGAATCCACAATGCAATATCTTAGCACCAAAGTGACCACCACAAGCATGATCATGAAAAAAGGAAATAATACTGGTCTGGTCACTCTCATGTATACATGTCATAATAATATGATTTGGACAATACTTAAACAGATAAAGATCGTCCCAAAATAAATGCTTAATCTCAGCTAAAACCCTAGAACGATTTTGTTTACCCCAATGTTGAGGCATTCAACCAGTAAAAAGATAGTTCACTATATTTGCAAACCAATGTAATTGGGAAACAAAGAAAAGTTGTTTATCAGGAAAATTATCTCTCACAGGAGGGGAATCATCAGGGGAATCAATAACAAGCCTAAACAAGTGTTCTGCTACTACATTTTTTCTGCACTCTTTTTGTCTCTAATTTCTAGAGAAAATTCATGTAACAAAAGGATCCATCTAATCAATCTAGGTTTAGTATCCTTCTTAGACAGAAGATACTTCAAAGCAGCATGATAATAGAAAGTAGATCAGGTCAAAGAATTAGTAGATCTCTTCCGCCCAAAATGAGAATAGGATGGGGTTATGAACTTATAATCTGATGATGGAGTTGATTCCATGATTATAAGTTCATTCCATACCAGACCAGACCGGAATAGGGTTATGTACATTCTCATTATGAGAAGGGGATCTCAAATGATGCAAGAACTCATCAAAAGATGACCCAAATACTGAAAAATCATCCATAAAGACCTCTAAAAACCGTTCTACCATGTCAGAAAATATGTTCATCATACAACGCTGAAAAGTAGCGGGTGCATTACACAACCTGAAAGGCATGCGTCTATATGCAAAGGTACCAAAAGGACAAGTAAAAGTGGTTTTCTCTTGGTCTTCTGGGGCAATAACAATCTAATTATAACCATAAAAACCATCTAGCAAGAAATAACGGCTATGTCCAGCTAATCTCTCAAGCATTTGGTCGATGAAAGGAAGAGGAAAGTGGTTCTTCCTTGTGACCTTGTTGAGTTTTCTATAGTCAATACAAACACGCCACCCCATGGTCACTCGGGTTGGGATTAACTCATTGTCATCATTCTGGACTACAGTGATACCTGATTTCTTAGGAACAACCTGAACATGGCTGACCCACTTACTGTATGAGATAGGGTAGATAATACCCGCATCTAACAACTTAAGCACCTCATTTCGAACTAATTCTTTCATGTTAGGGTTAAGTCGACATTGCATCTCCCTAGACGGTTTGCTATCATCCTCTAAATAAATCTGATGCATACAAACAGTAGGACTTATACCTTAATGTCTGCTATGGTCCTCCCTAAAGCTTCCTTATTGTCTTTAAGCACAGTCACTATCCTACTTTCCTGGTTACTATCCAAGTCGGATGCTACAATCACAGGCAAAGTCTCAGATGGGCCTAAATACACATACTTCAGAGTATCTGGTAGTTTTTTAAGGTCCAACTTAGGAGGCTCTTCTAGAGAAGGAATTAGGGTAGACTTAGAAACTGGTAGTGGTTCGAACTTAGGTTTCCATCCATTACTAGTGTCTATCAAAGGGGCTGAATCTAACAAAGCATTCACCTTATTAATCACACTATCATCATCAAAATCAAACCCAAAGTGGGCTAGGCATTTCTATAATGGATCTTCTAACAAAGTGTTTGGTAATGACTCATGATTTAATGTTCCTATCATATTCACCTCTTCAATGCACGTGTCATCTAGCTCAGGTGGTTTCTTACTAATATTGAAAATATTCAGCTCAATAGTCATATTACCAAAAGATAAGTTAATAATACCATTTCGACAGTTAATTATCGCATTAGATGTAGCTAAAAACGGGCGACCTAATATCACAGGTATCCGATTCTCTGGGTCATGGACAAGTTGGGTATCAAGGACAGCAAAATCCACTGGATAAATAAACTTATCGACCTCAATAAGAACATCCTCTATGACACCACGAGGAACTTTCACAGACCTATCAGCTAACTGCAGTGTTATCCGAGTAGGTTTCAAATCACCAAGTCCTAGCTGGAGGTACACATGATACAGAAGTAAGTTCATACTGGCTCCTAAGTCAAGTAATGCTTTCTCAGCACGGTAGTTACCTATTGTGCAAGAAATAGTTGGGGACCCTTGGTTCTTGTACTTATGAGTTGCATTGTTCTGGATAATTGAACTCATATGACTAGCTAAAAAGGATTTCTTTTGTACACTAAGCTTTTGTTTTTGCGTACACATATCCTTAAGGAACTTGGCATAAGTAGGAATCTGCCTAATTGCATCTAATAAAGGAAGGTTGATAGTGACTTGCTTAAAAACCTCAATATGTCGTTAAAATTGGATTCCTTCTTTGTTGGTGCTAACAGTTATGGGAACGGGGCCCTGGGTATAAAATCTGGCTTATAAGGAAGTGCATCGGGCACTTTAGAGACTTAATCAGTCTCTTCAGCTACTGGCTCAGAAGGGTGAACTACAATATGTTGACTTTCAGGCATGGTTGCCTTGTTGTCTACCACTTTACCATTCCTAAGGGTTCTAATTGCATTCACATGATTTGATGATTTCTCACCAGAAGATACTTCATGAACTCCTCTAGGATTGGGTTATGGTTGACTAGGGAACTTGCCTTTTTCTTTTTTTCTCTTTCTCTCAAAGACTCAACGATTTGACCAACCTGGGTTTCTAAATTGGAAATAGCCTGACTGTTAGCCTGAACAATCTTTTAATTTTCTTGTAAACTTTGGTTGACTGATTGCTGAAAATTTATAGTGTTCTTAGTTAATAAGGCGAGAGACTCTGCTAAACTCATGATCGTCTTATCTATCGGATTCTGAAATTTCGTCGGTCCTGAAGTATTCTTAGTATATCCAAAACCTGGGGGAACCTTAGAATTTCTAAACTGACCTTGACACTGGCCCTTAAACCAATAATGGTTAGGATAGTTTCTCCAACCATGGTTATAGGTTTCTGAATAAGGGTCAAACATCTGATGATTATCAAATCTAGTGTTATTATAAAGATCATGGGCGTGCTCTTCAACAGTCTTTTCTTCCCAAAATGACTTGGGCTCAATTCCACAACTAGATTGACTCAGTTCTAAAGCTTTTAATCTTTTTGATACAACTGTTATTTTGGCATCTGATTCAAAAGATCCTTCTACCTTATTGACATTTCCTATAATTAGAAGAATTGTTTTCTGGGGCTCCTTACTATTTCCCATTGCAGGGTTTTTTCGGCGATTTCATTCAAAAATTTCATCGCACCATCGACAGTTTTATTTTCAAACCCATCTGTGCATAAAGACTCAACCATGGTTGTTGTCTAATAATCTAAACCCTCGTAGAGGATCTGAACTAGCCTTATTTTTAAAAAAAATCATGATGAGGACATTATGATAATAAGTCATTGAACCTTTCCAAATACCTATATAAAGATTCTCCCTCTTGTTGAGAAAATGTGCAAATCTGGTGCCTAATAGATGATGTTTTGTGCCTAGGAAAAAACTTCTGGAAAAAGGCAGATGTAAGTTGTTCATAGGTTTCAATAGACTCAGAAGTCAAACTATATAACCAAGATTTGGCTTTGTCTCTTAGTGAAAAAGGAAACTATCTAAGTTTCAATGCTTCATCATCTAGGTCCTTAATCCTGATGGTACTACATATTTCCTCAAAATCCCTAACATGGAAATATGGGTTTTCATTTTCTTTCCCTGAGAAGATTGAGAGCATCTGTATGGTCCCAGGTTTTAACTCATAGTTTGCTTCACTTTCAGCTAACTTGATACATGATGGACGAGAAGTTCTGGTCGGTTTCAATAAAGCTTTTAAAGTTGTCATTTCTGGCACTATCAAAGGACTAGCAGTAACTTCTTCACACAATGTCAAGTTCTCAAAATTGAAATTTCAAAAAACAGGGCCCTCAAAAGAAGAGTCTTCGAGGTCCTCGTTTCCAGGGACAAAACTACTAGGTTTGTCACTAATCAAACGACCTAGAGTGTCTCTTTTCCAAGCTCGCTCAGTGATAGTTTCGAGCATCTTGACATATACTAAAAAAAAAATCCTAATTGGAAGGGAATTCTAAGCAATCACAAGCAAGGCTAACTCAACCAAATGAAACATGTTGAATCTAGCAAACAAAAAACATGATGGCTCCACTTATATTGTTTATAGACCAGCTTTTATTCTTCTTAAAGGCAACTATTTACAGTTTTAACAAATCTCTTAGAACGATCCGAATTAGATTAAGTCGAATAGAAACAGGATAAGCTCTAAGGAGGTTTAATAACCCTGTCTCTTTGTTAACTTTTCCTTGGGTTACAAGGAAACTCGAATCTTCTTAAAATAATCTTCTTGAACTTTGAGTTAGGCTAACAGAATAACTAATTCAGTCATTTTGAATGACTTTCCTATAAGCTCGTTACCCTATCGGTCTCTTTCTAGTCAAAATTTAAAGCTTAGTTTCGCGTTTGGTAACATTTTCCTAAGCCGGGCAAGAAGGAAATGGTGATGAAATCCGAGTCCTTATCTTGTATGGCAAGTTCTTGCCTTTTACTAGAAAATAAATCCGTATTCAGTCCTCAACATACATGCATTACGAAGGAATACAGAAAATCCACTTGCAGGGGTTTCGTGGATTGATAGATTTTTACCTCCCGTACCAGACGGGCGATGAACCGTTGAAGTCGACTCGGGCCACTGACACCTGTGTCAGTGTACGAACCCTAGGGGCTGAGACAATATCGTAATTGTCGTCCTTCCCTGTGCAGTTTATATTTAATACTACCATTCTGTAGGGTTTAAAAATAAAAATAATGTCCAAAAATGTCCCAAAGTGTCCAAAATGTCCAAAAATAAAAGAAAATTACAAAAATAATTAAAGATTTCCTAATACATTTTTTTTCTAAATTAAAATAACAAATAAAAACCTTGAAAAGTAAAAAATTAAATAAAAATAAATTCTTTATCTTCTTTTCCGTTCTTTTTGTTTTAACTTTATTCCAAGTCTTTTAATCACCAAAATCTTTGGCTCAATTTATTTTCGTTTTCGTTCCAAAACCTGTAGCAAATGAGAAATACCCAAACACGTAAAATAAAACAAAATAATAAAAATCTAAAAATAAAACTAATACTAAAAACAAAAATTAATCTAAAAATCTAACATAAAAACAAATCCACGTCGGCGGCGCCAAAAACTTAATGTGTTTTAGAATAGTGGTAAAATAGGTTTCAAACTCTCGATCTTGCGAAGATTGATTTAAGTTTTAAAAACTGATTTTAAACTAGAATATGTACACAAAAGATGAGCATAATATTCACAAATACCGAGGTTATGGATTTCACCATTAACCACTTTTAATTGGTTCCAAAAATAATAATTCTAAACAATTCTAGCTCAAATAAGTGACTCTAATTTTTACCAAAGGTAGTTTTTTAAAATATCAATTGTAAATCACAAGCATGACTCATCAAAAGCTCTAGGTCCCAACATAAACCATCAAATAAAATCACAATCAATTAAAAAAAATCATAATTTCAATTAAAAATAAATGTAAAAGTCATAAAAGAATTATTAAAAGTTACTAATTAATCGTGGAAAAATGGCTTCCTCCTTGCCTTAGTGATGGGGTTTAGCTCCTCATGATGTACACACTCTCAAAACAATTATTCATGGCTCAAAAGTGTGTAAAAAGAAGGAAAAAATTAATAACACAGATGGTCCGCAACGGTGTAATGGCTTTGCAAACCATTGTTCTCACTGTTACATAAAAGTGTTTTCAGCTGAAGATAAACGTTGCAAATACTAAGATATCCGTTGCAGATGGGTTGAAGAAACCGTTGCAGCGGAAGATAAATGTTGCAATGCTCAAGATAAAACGTTACAAAATGGTTGAAGAAACCGTTGTATTTTCTCTTTTTCCTATGATGATTTTTTTCTCCTTCTATTGACCTCCTGAGCTTGACCCAACCTCTCTAATCCTTTATGGACTTGATACAACCTTTTTGTATACAACAGAAACCTCAAATCTCGAGGGAATCTCTGTTTTTTTTTCAGTTGAAGCTTCAGTGGTTTTCTCCCTGATTATTTCTCGAATACCCCTCTATTTTTTCTTCCATCTCTTGGGTTTATGTAGGCTTATTAAGCCCTAACAACCTTTCCTAATCGATCAGGACCCAAAGAAACAATCCCAAACCCACTCAGATTCATGTAAATCCGAATCAGGGAAGGAAACTCTTTTTCGGCCTTTGTTTGATTTTTTCTAGCTTGTTTTCTGCGTGAAATCCTTGTATTTGACGTGTATTGGTCCTCTTTAGGTTGTTGCTTCAGTTTGGGATATTAGAAACACATTTCAATCCCATGAAATACGGTCAGAATCTTCTCAGCAAAACTATTTACGTAAAGGAAACCTTCCCGCCCTTCTCGGATTCGAAGTCAAAAAGGGAATGCCCCCTAACCAACAGTGGGTTCTCTTTAGCAGTTGTCCCTGGGGTGCCTTTATCAATTTTTCTTGGGGGGGGGGGGGCTTTTATCACTTTTTGAACAGATTTTTCCATAAATATTTATTTATCAAAAATACCTACAGAGACATAAAAACTCATAATAAGTACAAAATAAGTGCTAACAAAATAGAGAATATAGGACAAATAAGACATAAAAATGTGTCTATCAGGTATACTGCTGCACCACATGCCGTAGACCTCCAGACCAATACCCTTGTGAATATCCCCTCATTTGTGATGTTTGACGTCTCGTGTAAATTTTTTAGTATTGAGTACTACTAACAATATTAAGTCGAATGAGACTTACTGAGTATTTTAACTGAAAACCTGTCTTGCTTGACTAGGTTGATGAGTCTTGATATATTAAAGACAAAATAAATATGTATTTATTTGGGTGTAAGGAGCAGTGTGACCAACTTAGTCAATTTTACATTGGCATGTTTGTTTTGTAAAAATAAGTATGTGCTGCTGAGCATGAGAAAATGTGCGTGAGACTACATACAAAAATATATGTGTGAAAGGCCACACATAAAAATATATATGTGAGAGGCCACACATATGATTGAAACCTAGCATGGCCTTTGATAAATAAATTAGGGTTTTGAAATTCGTATATGTGCAACAAATCCTAATAAGCAAGTATTAGAAGTTGACGTTAAGGCTTATAGTTGGAAAGATTAGCTAAGCTGCACGAGTTTTCCAATTGAAACAAAACACACATGAGTTAAGATGCATGCGTTTTCCAATTGAAACAAAACACATGTGCTCACTTATGAGCTAAGACGCACGGATTTGTTTCTTTGACATAAGAAGCATAATTTCAGGGAAAAAAAGTAAAATACGTTTTAGTCGAAGAGGCAAGACATATGCATTTTTACCTTTTGTACTAAGCCTCAATCGTTGAAGCCAAAAAGAGTAAATCGACAAGTTTTGACCAAGATTCAAGAAGCTCACGTTTTTACTCTTTGTACTAAGCTTCACATGTTGAGGGTAAAAGAGTAAGATGTTAAATTTGACAAGAAGCAAGATGTCTACGTTTTTAGTCTTTGTACTAAGCCTCACGCGTTGAGGGTAAAAGAGTAAAATGCCAAATTTGACAAGAAGCAAGACGTCTACGTTTTGTACTAAGCCTCACATGTTGAGGGTAAAAGAGTAAAACGCCAAATTTGATAAGAATCAAGACGTCTATGTTTTTATTCTTTGTACTAAGCCTCATACATTGAGGGTAAAAGAGTAAAATTCCAAATTGGACAAGAAGCAAGACGTCTATGTTTTTACTCTTTGTACTAAGCCTCACACGTTAAGGGTAAAAAAGTAAAATTCCAAATTGGAAAAGAAGTAAGACGTTCATGCATGGTCTTTGAGCAAAGACGTACAAGTTTTGCCTTAAAAACAAAACACACGAGTTTAGCCATTTAGCAAGGCGCACACGTTGGGTTTGAAAGTATTTTTGACACGCTTATAAGTGTTGCAAATCTTATTTTTAAGCGTTTCGAAAACCCTAAATTGAATTTCCTTTTCACTCATTCTCATTAGTTGTCTCTTTAAGCAAGGATTAATGTGACTGATGTAGGAGTTTTAGCTAGTAGAAGCTATGAAATTGTGTCTGTCACAATTTTGACTTTGAATTTAAGCACAAATGTGGTACTTTAATCGAATAGATTCATATGTAATCTTCTATATAAAGCTATATATGTATTTTAGTAGGTTAATATTGCTCAGTTGAGCTTGGATATTAACATGGGTAATTTTTGGGAATTCAACTGTGGAATATAGCACCAAAATAATACTCAAATTGCTCTATACTAGTGGGCAATCCATCTAGAAGCTTGAGTTTTTATGTAAAAATCATAAATAATCTGGGAAAGTTGTAATAAGCACCAATGTTGTTATGATGATTTTATATAGTAAATGTTGATTCAATTTATCAATCTTGATCGTATATGTAGTTGGACATACATACAGAAATAAGACATGGATAAGCACCTGAGAAAGGGCAGGGATGAACACCTGTTTAAGAATTTCTTTTACAGAATTTTAAAGTTTATTATTTCTCAGACTCGAACCTTGAGATATAATTTACTATTTTATCCTTGTCAAAAACCCACCATCTACACCCCCTAAAAACAAGACCAGGTGGAATCGGTAGATAAATATGTATCTAAAGGATGATTGTTAAGAATCGGTCGACACGGTTGTTCCTTATCCACTGATTGTACGTTGGCCTAAATTTTTGGTGTATATTGTAGATTGTTCAAACGCTCGGCGACGACCAACCTGAACCCATGTCTCTGCTGGGGCCTGATACTTCTGCCCACTACTACGCTGATTTGGTTTTTGGAAAACAAGGACGATACAAAGCAATGGTTTGTGGACAAAGCCATGGTGATCAAATGCGCATTAGACTTAGGACATTGTTAGAGGTGTGGTCGTTAAGAAATTATTTGCGAGAGAAGTGGCAAGATTAAAGTCACAGAGCAAAGAAAAAACAGTATGTGAAGAGGACATCGAGGGTCTATATGAGTAAGTCAAAGAAGCATGATTGCCCGTTTAAGATTATAGTGCATAGGCTGAATGGTGTATATAAGCTTTCTAAAGTGAACAATGGTTTTCATAATCATGATGATCCGTAATTTCTTATTGGACACTCTCCATAAATAAATGAACTTGCTTACACTATTAAACTGCATATATAACATGAAACTTTCTCTTTATTTTCCCTACGAGATTCAACTATAGACGCAACTTCTAAATGACTAAAAGGTTCTCCTCTCCATTTGGTATATTCATTTTGCACTGCAAACCTATCCTCTTTGTGTTCAGCTAGAATCTCGTTGTACTTGTAACACAATTTTCTGACCGCTATTGTGCGATAAGAAACATACTCATCCCCATAAGATACAATTGGTTTATTGTACTTTCCGTCCCACTTGGTCATGAAAGGACCTGTATTAACAAGATTCCAACATAGACTATCTGTCTGACTATCTTTGGGAAGATATAACACGATGTATAAATTTCTAACCCGTTCGGTCTTTCTCTTAACATCCTCATCTATTTCCTTTTGTTTGTTTCGGTTTTTAATATGTTTGGAGGCTCTTTTGAGTATCTCTTCTTGCACAGCATCAGTTAATTTGGTAGTTGAGGACGATGGATTAGCCATTGTAGTAGGATTTCTTTGAATAAAGCGGTGAATGATGGAGAAGGATTTTTCTTTGTATAAAGTAGTATATCATGGAGAACGGGTTATTCTATTTATATGCATAAAAGGCCAACGATTATATTTCCAAAAAAAAACAACTAGCCGTTGAGCCGAAGTTTGACCATGTGCAAGGAAAAGTAACACATAAAACATAATTAAAACTTTAGTTAGTTCAAAAACCAATTAAACTTTATAGTCATTTCAATCCAAACATAACAAGTCCTTAAAAAGAAGCATACACTATTGTTTTCGATACAAATAAATATCCATAAACTAAATCATTTTCAACACCCTCTCAGTTATCAACTTTAACAACAACATTGTCAGTGTCATTTACATCGGCAACATCATCTTCCCTGCATCAGTAGCACCAGCATCAGTAGCGCCACCATCAAAGGCACCACCATTATCTTGATCATCTGGATAGAACACTGGTAAACATTAATTCCCTCCATAATGCCATATCCTCTCTTCTCATTGTTGCAACATGAATAACCTCGCCAGCTTCCTCCAAAATGAGCTCTCCAAGTAGCTTAATTACTGGCTCCAACTGTGTCTTTTTTCCAAAGGAAAACTTATATAGGTTTCGCACAATCTTTGGCTCCAGCTATCTCTCTACATAACATAAACGAACATGTGTATAATCGGCACTCTTCTTGCGATTGTTATCCATGTCTACAAAGATTAAATTGAAGAACAAAGATAAGTATGGCTAAAGAGAAAAAAATCTCAAAAAAATCAAAAATAAAGATTATCTATATCACTACTGATGATATTATTTGCTACCAATTGACAACAACAACTACTACTCATTCTAGCAATCACCGGTCACTAATGCAATTAAGTACCAAAGTTTAACCACTAAAATGAACACAATAGAATCGATGGATAAGACAATGTTTATCCACCATTTCTAACAATAAAAGTGAACATAAAATCAGTAGGGAATAACCGTTGGATAAAACACATACGCATCCACCGATTCTCAACAAAGAATATGAAATGATTCTGGATATGTGATAAGTGCATTATTTGCATTAGTTTGATACTCTAATTCATTGCTTTCTTGTTAATTTTCATATCATTATGCTTTGATTTTGTTTTCTTTTGAGTTTCTTAGGAGTTTTGAAGTATATTCAACCAAAGAAGAAGAAAGGAGTTCATTACGACATGAAATGAACAAGGAAGTCAAGGTATATCAATGGAGAAAGGCCAAAGAACAAATTCAACTCATTCAAATCCAGGAGTTTGTAGTACCATTTGAAGAGAACGAGAATACGAAGTGAACGCAAAAAGAATGAGGTCATTCCGAGTTCGAACGAAGAAGTTATGGACAAAACAGTCGAGATGGAGAAAAAGTCACTTTCAGCCTAACAGTCGCCATTGCTCATAAGCAACACATCTATGCCGACTATGACACGAAAAAGGGCAGAGAATTGGACCTACGGTCGGCATTGCTCATTAGCAGCATATCTATGCCGACTGTAGCAAGTTTTATGGCAGAAAATAACACTAACAGTCGATATTGCTCATTAGCAGCACATCTATGCTGACGGTAGAGAATTTAGTGGCATAAAGTTGGACCAGCTGTCGTCATTGTTAGTAGGGAAACATCTATGCCGACTGTAGAAAGTCTAAGGAGTCCGTTTTGACGCGTTTTAGACTTCTAAAGCAAGGAAACATGGTAGGGAAGGATTCTAAACCCTAGAAGGAGAGGATACTTGATGACCAAGCATTGAAGGCTACAAAAGAAGACATCTAAGGCTCAAACAAGACATATATATATCTAGATCTCTACACAATATTCTACCTCTCATATCACATCTTCTACATAAAAAACCTATGGTTTTCCCCTTAGGGGGAAACCATTCTTTTTCTTTGTGTATTTTCCATGGGTTTTATTAAATCCATGGGTAGGTAACTTTTTTCTATTGGTTGGGGATGTAGTTGGAAGTCCTAGACATGTAAATCAATCTGGTTGGTTAGTTTTAATGTTAATGATCTCTTTTATCGCTTATGTTCTACTGTTTATATCGCCATGTATGATTGAAGGTTTGCTCGTTCGGGTTGCAAATTGAATGATCATGTGTTCATATCTAAAGCTAGACAAGGGTTTGAGATCTGTAATTGTCGAAGAACTCTAATCACAAGTAGCATAACATAGTTGTTAACGACGGGATGTTGCCATACGATTATGTGTAGAAGCTTAACCTAGGTTAAATCCGTGTGGCTCTTGCGCCGGATTTCTTAGAATAACCTCAACTCACTAAGATCATTTCTTTTATTGGGTTAAACTTGAGTGGTTCTTGCGCCAAGTTATTCATTGAGAAGGATTCAAAGAGTGGCTCTTGCGCCTTTGACGATTCAAGAAAATTTGCCGGAGAAAGCCTACGATAGGATGCTTTAGGGTTATTGGTATGAAAAGGATTAAACGTTCTCTCTAATCGATTGAAGAGCTTGTTTGGTGACGGAAGATGAAACCTCTAATTAGTATTTTCTCACCTTAATCTCAACCTTTATTTACTTTGTTTTAATTAGTTTATTTTAATTAGTTTACTTTGTTTTAATAACTCTAGAACCCCCCTTTTTGGTTACATAAGAAGTCAAAGACAAATAACATTTCACAGCTCCTCGTCGGAACGATCCTTACTACCGCTATATTACTTGTTAGTATTAGTGGGAAATATCTTAATTAATTTGTGCGTGAACAATACGCATCAATATGCTATTAACAAAGAATACAAACAAAAATCAACGAATAAGCAGGTGTCAAATTCAATGATTCCCATTTGAGAAAAAGTAAAAAAAATAAAAAGGTAGAATTAATTGTTGGATACGATCTGCCGTATCCAACGATTCTGGGTATGGTAACTATTTACGAGGAATATGGAAAGAAATTGTTCGAAGTGGAACCATCGTATCCACCGTTTCTGTTGCATGTTCTTCATGTGTACGAAGAACATAATCAGAATCCGTAGATACGATAGATCCACATCGAACGATTCTGGTAATAATTTAGGATTTTAATTCTCGAAAAGTAAGATCCAAACACATAGATCAATCAAAAATGCTATTAACAGAATCGTTTATAAAGATTTACCTTGTAGATCGAATGTGATGGGGATCCGAGTTTGTAGTTGGAAAAGTTGGTTTAGGGTTTTTAAAATTTAGAAAGTTTGATGGAAATAAAAAATTTGTTTTTGTTTTAGGGTTTTAATAGATAATGAAAAATGGAAAGAATTTCTATTTCTATTATGAAGATATTAGTATTAAGGTTAATTAATGAGTAGATGGTAGTTTGGTATTTTTGACCAAATTTAGACATATCTTGTCCTACTCTCTAGTTGTGAGTAAAATTGGGTAGGCCTAAAATAAAACAGGTAGACCTCAATTTAGCCATGTTAGAAGGTAGGTTTGCTGGTTGGTCCAGAATACCCGGACCTAGTTAACCTGTAGTCCACCCGGGAGAACCCATTTATCCATAAGTCCAAAATCGTTTTGAAAACTAAAAATTACTATTATGCCTATCACGTGGAACCATCCATGTACTCCACCTCCCCCACCTCCTGTATTTCTCACTTTCTTTAATAGAATTTTTCAGTTTCAGCTACTCCACCCACCTCTTATTTACTTCTGTAAAACCTGAAAATCTAGGGAATTTTTTTTGGATACCACCTGAAACCAAATCCAAAAACAAAGAGCAAACAAAAAAAATCAAAATCTGTAATAGCAGACTTTGAAATATAGATTTTTTTAGCATTATACAACTGAAACCTAAGCTACTGTCAGCAACTACGGCCATATTTTCCACCTAAAATGGGTACCAAAAGAAAAATGAATAGAAGAATAAAAGAAACAGTAACTGAAGAACACGATACTCCTCAATCTCCACCATCGAAGAAGAACAAGAAAGCTTCTACAGTAGATTCTCTACCACCAAAATAAAAAAAGAAGAAGAACAATGAAGTTGTTGATTCTCCAACAATATCGAAAAAAATGAAACAAACTGTTGTTGATTCTCCACCAAAATCAAACAAGAAGAAGAACAATGAAGTTGTTGATTCTCCAACAAAATAGAAAAAAATGAAACAAATAGTTGTTGATTCTCCACCAAAATCAAAAAAGATTAAGAACAATGAAGTTGTTGATTCTACAACAACATCCAAAAAAATAAAACAAACTGTTGTTGATTCTCCATCTACAAAGAAGAAGAAGAAAGCTCTTCTTATGAAAGCTCTTGTTGTTCGTTCTCCATCAACATCACAGAAGAAGAAGAAGGGTGTTGTTGTTTCTGGTAAAAAAGGTACTGATTCTAATCATCGGTGCATATCAATATATAACATATTTTTTTCATGTTATAAGAGTTAGATCTAGTATACAACATCGATACATATCATTATATATATAGTTTTTTCATGTTCTAGCACATAGATCTAACATGCAACATAGGTTATATATTGATATGTACTTGGTTTTTAGTTCTAAATCTTGAATTGTATCAGTATATACTTATTTTCAAGTTATAGCATCTAGATCTTGATTGCAGGATAAGTATATATTGATATTATTTTGTTCTAGATATTGAATTGGATCAGTACATATCAATATATACTTTGTTCATGCTATAGATATAAAGCATATATATCGATATATAATGTTCTATACCATAACATCTAAATCTTGCATACATGATAGTATATATTGATATGTACTTTGTTCTAATCTTGAATTGGATCAGTACATATCAATGTATACTTTTTTCATGATATAGCAGATAAATATCAACATATCAAAATATATACTTTGTTCAATATTATATTACATATTGATATATTGTAGGGTTATTGACAGTGTGTTCATTATACAGGTGGTGTAAAGAAAACACAAAGAAGACAAAAGCACCTGCATCTGCTAGGAAGATCTACAGAAGTGGTTTCATGGGGATTTTCTCACTTGTTAAAGCAATCAAGGATGAAAAGCTTGAGTTGAGTGAAACTCAGTTGCGGATCATTGGTGAGCAATCATATGGGAACCTTTTTTTGATGTTCTGGTACATAAATCTTGGTGCAGATCACTGGACGGTGACCAATCTAATACAGTGTTATAAGAAAAGTAAAGTTGCGAATGAGCTCATATTTGAGTTCACAAGGCATGGAGTTTCACATATTCTGACATCCACTCCTGAAGAAGTAGATGTATTCTTTGGAATGCCAAGAGCAGGAAAAAAACAACATGAAGATATGATGCTGACATCAAGGGGTGGATATCGAAACAATGCTTTCTTCCAAAGGTTCTTTGGTGATGTAGAAAAGACTAAAAAAGTAAATAGAGTGAGGATACAGGAAGAAGTCTTGAAACTTTTAAGAAAAAAACCAGCAACTAAGAAAAAAGCAAATGAAAAAGTTGAAGAATTTGAAGAAATGCAAAGTGATGAAGAACCTGAAGAAATTGGGAGTGATGAAGAAAATGAACAGAAAAAAGTGAAGAAGATATTGAAGAAGGGAGTGAGAAAAAAAATGAAGAAGTGAGAGATGTTGAAGACCTTGTAAGGCTTATATGCAATGCCTGTTCATGTGTATCACTTTGTTTTTCACAAAAAAAGATGCATATGCCTTGACTGAAAAGTACATTGATCTTGCGGAGGATCTCGAGGCTGTGAAGAATGTGTCATGGCCAGATTTGATACATTCTTACCTAGAAAAGTCAGACAATATAAATGCAGTCGAGAATACTACCGGATGTATGAACTATTTATTGGTAAGAATACGTACTAAAAATCTTTTTAGTAGTTTACTCAATGAAAATCATGATTTACTTTTAACTTTGTTTTGGTGATTTTTTTTCTAAAACAGATTTGGTATGCAGAGCATACATATTTGCTGGAACCGGAGGAATTAAAGACGATTCCAGAAAAAAAAGTTTGTTCCGAGAGCTGTCAAATGAAATCTGTCAAAGTTATGTGCTGCACTCCAAAAAGACATTGATACAACTGAATATGAGGTAAAAAAATATGTACTTATTTACTGCATTTATGATGTTTGTTATCCTACAGTATATAATGATGTGTATTGAATGTATGATGTTTGTTATCCTACAATATATATTGATATGTACCTCATGAAAAAACTTATTTTTATAGTACATATTTCTGAGTACATATTTTGTTGTTTTGGTACAATTCAATGAAAATTTCAAGGTTCAATACACCAATCAAGAAAAGTAAATTCTAAATAGAATTACAAGAAGAGTTGCAGAAGAGGAGAGTGAAGCTGAAAAAGAAGAAGATAAAGAAGAAACCGCAGGGAAGGCAATGGAGGAGGATAATTGTAAAGGAAGATATGAAGAATTGACAAAGACAATCTTTGAAAAATTGGGTGAAGAGAACACCATGCAACATGAGGATAGACCGCTTGATGCATCAAAGCTTCTGCAAATATTGAATAACATATACATGAAAGCTTCTCCCTTGCAGCCTGAAAATGAAGAAGAGTTTCGAGACTCAATTGGTGGGAGTCCCACTCATTTAGGTACTGACCCAACATGAGAATTTCCATCTCTTACTACTCCAACAGATCCTCTTTGTGAAAACATAGCAAAAGATGAAGTAGTTTTGGGAGAAGAAGTTCCAACTGTTCAGATTCCAACAGAAGATGAACTAAAAATTTTCAGTGACACCACCATCAAAAGGGTACCATTTAATGTTGCATTGTCAACATCACCTTCGGTGCACAAGTTCTGTGGTGTTGATGTTAATGTTCTTAAAACATGGGCTAAAAGACGCAGGAGAAAAGTAACACACATGTAAGTAATGCTGGCTAGTTTCACTATTTATTACAAATACGTTTAACAATATAACTGTAAATATCAATATGTATTTAACTATCATGAAAAAAACTCTACGGTTGCAGGATGATTTAAATGGACTTCAACAAGAAGTAGTGAAAAAGGTGATTGAAGCTATAAACCAGAGTCTTGAAACTATTAAAGGGATGTCACAGAACCCTGATGAACAAGACGTTAAAACCTTGGTCGACAGCTTCGTAGACATGAAAATACCTTTGTTTACTGAGATGGCTAAGATGGAAGACATTGAAAAGTTCACATTTGAAGAATTGTTGGACTTAGCCATTTCCATCAAGGAAGTTTATGATGAAGAATATGCATCTCTCATCCAAGATAATGGTAGTGTTTCAATCCATACTCTGTTTGGGATTGATATTCAAAAATATTTTGATAATTTATTTGGAAATGATTTACGATGTGTAGAAGTTCGACAAGTTACAGATGAGCCAAACCAACTTAGACGTGAGAAGAATGCAAATCAAGTCACACCTGAGCAGGAAAGTGACCCAGAGGTATATCTTCTACTTGTGGTAATTTACCTTTCTTGTCTTTGTTTGAAAAAAATATGATTCAAATATAGTACTGCAAATCTGGATTCAAAAATGCAGGAACATGAATTACAACAACCCAAACGTCAAGCGACGTGTCACTAGCAACCAAACTTGCCAAGATGACTACTGCCAAAGCGAAAGCAAAACCAAAGGTTGTTGCAAAGAAGTCAGTACCAACTAGAGAAGAAGTTAGCAGGCGAGTAACTCGTGCAAATCCAACAAAGAAGACATATCCATTATTTGATAGTGGAAGTAAGTTTTTTGAAAAGAAGAAGCCAAAAAATGAGCAACGAAAAAATACAATAAAGACATGAAAGGACAATAAAGATCGTAAAGCTCAGAAACCTCGTATGAAGTTCATGGATCTTCACAAGTCACCACTCTATGAAAATATGACAGATGAACAAATAGCGATTCTACTTCCATACTTTGAGAAAGGAAAGAGAATGCAAGTACTTTCTACCCTTCATTTACTTTTAAATCAAGTAAGTTTTGCAGTACATATCAAAAAAACTTACTTCAATATGTGTTTTTGTTATAAATGTGCAGCTCGGTTGCTTGGACAGTAGAGAATGTAGGTGGTATCTGCGTCAGCGGGGCTACAATGAAAGATTTGATCTTCAACAGAGCATTAGAGCAAGATTTTCTCAACTGCGCTCAATATAAGCTTCAAGTGGCGTCTGAAGACGACCAAGCAAATCCTGAGGAAGAAAGAAAATACTTTAAGGTGTTGCACCTGGATCCAGCTGCTTGGGTATGTGTTGTTTTCTTCTTTTATACTTTTGAACATTGGATATGAAAAAAGTACATATTGATATATATACTTTGTGAAATAACCTATTAAACATTTCCAATTTTCAGTATCATGTCGACAAACCAGACACTTTAAAGGGAGCAAAAGTGACTGCTGTTATTATGCCAATCTTGAAAATGAGCAACAACATCGAGAAGATCCTTGTACCGATATGCCATGGAAACAAGCATTGGACCCTGCTCGAGTTTGTATTTGAAACCGAGAAATTTATCCGTTACAAGTCATCTGTGGCGTTCAGGGATCATTGCTGTGAGAATGCCAAAAAAATGTCTGAATACTTGTTCAACCTAATCAATCAGTTCTTGGATGAGAATCAGAGAAAGATGGTGAACAACGTAAGGTTGACTGACTATGGGTGTCCACAACAAGGAAGCTGGCCAGACTTCCTTTTGTATGTAATGCATTTTATCAAGAGGAGATCAAAGATTGATCATGATGGAAAAAGTTTGTGAGATGACGAACAATTGATGAAGAAGATTCAGAAGAAAAGAATCAAGTTAGCATACAGGTTGTTGACAGCCACTCCGACTGAAATCAGTTGGGACCCATCCAAATGAAAATAAATATTTACCTACAGAGTAATTCAGATATGTTTGTAGATTTTGGTCTGAGGAGATAAGTTGGTGCATTTTAGTTTTTGCTGGGCAGGGTTTTATGGCTAGAGTGAAGAAGATAATCCTTAATTGTTTCTTATACCACATTTGGCAGGAGAGAAATCTTAGAATATTTTAAAGTAAATTTAGTTATGTTGACCAGGTGGGATTTATCATTATGGAGACAATGAGAGTTAAGGTTTTGTCTATGAAGGTAATGTAGTGGATAGTCCTTCTATGCAGTATGTACTTCAATAACTTTCTTATTGTGATTACTTATTGAACTTGGTTTCTACTTATTAAACTTGGTTTTTAGTTATTATGTTTATATCAGGATTTTATAATGTTTATATATATATATGTGATGATCTTTATTAGCATTGTTAGGTTTCTATTTAATTTTAGAGTTATATAGAAAGGAAGAACATATTGATATGTGCTAGGAAGTACATATTGATATGTACTTTGTTCTGAAACTCTGAACCAATTGATTCATATTCTAAACAAGTACATATTGACATGTACTATGAAATACATATTGATATGAATTTAAAAAATTACTTTGTTTGTGTACATTTTTTGTGTTTTTATAACAACTACAAGATTACTAAATAAAAGAAAAATGTATTGGGAATAAAAATCACTAATAACAAGGGGGCGATGCCCCCTCGACCCCCTGTATAGTGAATGACATTCAACCACATGTTCATACATCTTTTAAGATGGAGCAAAATATAAGATTTATATCATCAAATTCTCGTTCTGTCATTAAGAACATAATTCAGTTGGCACACAAACAAGTTCTGAAAAAAGAAACCTAAAAAATACGATAAGTATCTTCGAAAAGAATTTAAATCCCAAATGTACTAACAAAAACTATAATGAAATTAATTCTCATCCGTATATTGGTACTGACGGATAACATTGCATGTAGCCTTGTTGTGACGAGCTTTTAATTTACAATTTAAACATGTAACATGATTTTTGCTCCTCTCCCATGCACTCTTGATGCGGTTCTTTTTTCTTCTTCCTGGAGGAGCCCTAACTATTATTGGTGGCAGAATAGTATCTTTTGTGGTATACTCATCAGGCCTGTGGTATATTCAAAAATATAAATAAGAACAATCTACTATACTTGTGCAGTTTTTGTTGATGTATGTTACACTAAATATCAATATGTACTATGCTAGTTCTAGTTTATATGTACTGCTTAAAACCATTCTCATGTATGATACTACCATAAAAAAAATCAATATGTACTGCTTAAAAACTTAGCTGTCGTGATTAGAAACAAGTCTAATAGCGATGGCATATAGCTGGCGATAACATCTAACTTTGAAGTATTCGTCGATATAATCAAGGAACTTTCCCCCAGATGCAGCAATAGCTGCAGTAGCATGCAAGCATGGAAAACCACACACGCGCCATCTTTGGAAAGTACAACTCTTTTGTTGTAGATCTACCGTATGAGACCTGCACACAAGAAACCAAGCATATTATTTACGCAGTATATATTGATATTTGCCCTAAACAAACAGAAAATAATATAATCTGCACAATACATATTTGATATTTTCCCTACACAAACCCAAGAAGATAATATACACAATACATATTTGATATGTTTTCTGCAGTACCCCTAAGAAACTAGTTTAGTGGATATCTCAGTTCAAAAAAGCATGTTACCTAAAAAACTAACCTTGGGGAATGAACTTCAAAGACGTGAGCATATGAATGACTAACTTTCCAAGGATGACCAATTTGAATGTGTAGTTCAAGCAATGCTTGATACACATGGGTTAAGAGTTTCAGATCCATCAAAAGACTTTCTTCACGATATTCTGACATCAACTCCATTACCCATAGCCTACACGACAAATAAAATTAAAAAACAACAAATATATTATACATATAGTACATATATACTTGTAGTGTTACAAGAAACTTATAAAAACCTGATTGTGTCAGAGAGAGCACAAGGATATAACTTCTTCTCACGGCGAATCCAGTTTTTAAGAGACTCGGCAATGCTTGAAGAAGTCTGACCATACCTACAGCCTGGGAAGTATACACTAGACCACTTTTCCCTAAAAATTTTAGGACAGTATTGAGCAACCCAAGGCCTTCCTAGATAAATCATTTCTTGAAGACCTTCTTCATATCTTGCTGGAGAAAGCGCATATGTTGCTTTTTGGAAACAATCCATCACTTCTTTATATTTTTCATCAGACTTACTGATGGGTAAGTTCTTTTTCAAGTGGAAAAAACAATATCTATGCTAAGAATCAGGGAAAACTTCAGGAATTGCATTCAACAAGCCTTCACCCCGGTCAGTCAAAAAGGTGATGAGACGATGGTCCATAACTTTTTTAAGATTGTCCATAAACCAATGCCAATTATCATTATCTTCTCCAGGAACTAATGCATATGCAAAAGGATAAAAACCTGGAAAAAAATAAATAAAAGCCCATATCAATATGTATTCCATCTCTGCACCTTCAAATTATGTTATACCTATAGTGTATATCAGTATATACTTTATGTATGATGTGTATGATCCTAAAGTAGATATTGATATGTACCAGAAAATAGACTACATTTCTCTTTGTACTGGTACATAAAAAACAGTTACATATCAAAATATGTACCATATAAAAAAGTTACCTTAATTGCCGTTAAGACATGTCGCAGCCATTAGACCTCCTTTAAACCTCCCCGTAAGAAATGTCGCATCACAAAATATCATTGGACGACAAAGTTTATAACCCTCTCTACAAGCTCCAAAGAAAATAAAAAGTCTGTTGAATCTCTTTGTTGCGTCGTTGAAATCAAAATAAATATAAAACCCTGGGTTGGTTTCCCGAACAACAGTGACCCACCAAGCAAGATCAGTGTATGACTTTACATCGTCACCAAAAATCATTTGTTGCGATAAGTCTAATTCATGATATGCGTAGTGATACTTGATGTTGATCCCTCCACCAAATTTAATATAATCCATAATCTCTTGCGGCTTTATGAGAGGGTTGTGCTTGACACGCTCATGAACTAAATGATTTTCAAGCTTCCTCGAAATAGTTGGACTCCTCAACCTATAACCAGAACCACAAGTGTGCCTACCCATGTAATCCTTTATCTTAAACACATCCAAAGACCCGTTCATGGCAACCGCATGAAGCATCCAAGAGCAACAGTCATTGCTGCATATCACTGTGAATCTCTCAAGGTCATTTTTCAATTTTTTAACCTTATATCCGGTCCTCAAACAATATTTCTAACATGCTAACCGAACAGCTTCAACACCACCATGGAAGAGATGGTTTTTATCTTCAAAAAAATTCTCCCAATCATCAGAAAAAAGAACACTTGCAACCTCTTTACAATCTTTCAAATAATTGTTCCTAGCACTCAAAACCAACTCAACACTGTTGTCAAAATCAGCACTTCTCAAAGAACTAGATGCACTAGATAAAACAACATCAACATGCAACTCAATGAAATCTGAATTCTCGTACAATGTAATGCAACAAGCCCTTGAAGAGATACACCTGCAAGGACAGGGACTTTCACTCCATTTTCAACATAATTAACAACAATAGTTGATGGAGTCAACCAGCTCCACGCATTATAAATAGTAAACTTCAAATCTTCCAAAGTCGAAGATAACATAACCAAATATGCAATGTGGTGTTGCTTGTGGTATACATGAGAGTAGCAAAAGGTATTTGGATTAGAACCAACACCTGACATGTTGAACCTGAAGAAATGTGATCCAAATAAAATAACACAAACACAAAAATCAAACATACGTTTTAAGATGATAGGAATACTAAATCTACAGTACAACATAATATGTACTATTTTAGAAGTATCACACATATTATAGATTCACACATAACAAACAAATAAAACCATATTGTATGCAGTGCAAACAAATATGTACTGATTCAAAAATGGTATACCATACATTATATATAACAAAAATAGCACACTATAAAAAACAATATATATCGAAAAGTTTAGAAAAACAGTACGTATTAATATGTACTGAAGAATCATTCAAAACATCCAGAAGAAAGAACAAAAATTATGATTTCCTGAAAAAATAAAAGAAAACCAAATAAAACCTATTATCAAACGACATGTAAACAAACTGAATACGACGATCTAATGAACAAAATTACAAAAATCAGTTTCAAAAATCAAAAGAAAAACTAAAGCACGAACAAAAACGAGATCGGTCATGGAATTCAACAAAATCATAGAAATCGTAATCATCAGGATTTCAGTGTAAGAAAACAAACAAAATCATGAAATCAAGTTGATTATCATGATTTCAGTTGAAAAAAATAAAAACGGAACAAAGCATAACAAAAATTATAAGAGCAGAGAAGAAGATTACAGAAAATACATGGAAATTTGATATCGAAACCCTAAAAATGAAAAACACCAACTGAAGCAGAAAGAGAGGAAATCGGATCTGTGAGTTGAAGAAATTTTTGGAAGATTTGATTTCAACTCGATTTATACGTTCGTTATATAAAGGGTAAATATGAAATATTCAAAATTATATTTCATTACATTCACGTGAGTTGGACTAGCGATTCAGAAAATCAGTCCAAAAACTTGTTTTTGGACTAGGGGCTAAAACATGTTAGATGGATGGATTACACGGTAAACGGGTCGTGTATAATGGATTATGTAGTAATTCCTAGATGTTAAAATTCCAAAAAATTAATACCTAATTTGAGGACTTTTTTGAGGTATGTGATTCAAAGCTGTATAAAACTTGAATTCTTGAGCGTCCGACCCAACCAAAAAATATATAGACCAATATGAATCGTTGTTTTTTTTACACCATCCGTTAGTTTAGTGGGTGCTCAGTACTTTCGCATCTACTAAACAACAAGGTTTTTTTAACACCACCCGTTGTTATTATTTGTGTTCTTCCCCTCTGCTACTACCCGAAATTGCTATTCTCCCCTCTTTTTTCCGCTTCCCAGCAGCAAAACCCCCTGCTAAATCCTAACCCTATTCATCATTGATCTATTTTTTTTATTTGTATTTGTTATGCTTATTTTTCTCCTACCGGAATCTGCATAACCCTAATCCCGATCCTGCGTTTTATTTTGGACTCTTCTTTTGTTTGATTGATTATACAAACGATCTTTGTTGCAGGTGTGTGATCTTTATCCTGAAAGGTTTGTGGTTTATGTTCTCTAAAGATTTTTTCTCATCTACCGCCTTTCTCATCTACCGCCTTTCTCATCTTCTACCTATTTTTCTTAGTTCTGTTCTTTCTACTGTTTTTTTTTTTATAATTTTAATAGGTGTGTTTTTTCAATGGCTTGATAGAACCTAGGATGAAAACGGTTGGTGCAATCAAAAGGTTTTATTGTTTCTTATGATTTTATTGTGGTGATGGTGGTGACTAGATTATACAATGATTCTGCAATTTTTGTTAATCCTCATGCTAATTGTTTCTTTGGTTTATTTGTTTGATTCAATGTCAGCTTGGTGCAAAAGGATGTATTGTCTGCATCACTTTCTATTTGGTGGGTAAGAGCAAGTATTAGTCGGATCCCCTTTTGCTAGGTATATATAGGGTGTTCACGGGTAGACCAACCCGCCCAAACCGAACCGGCCCGGATCGGTTGTCAAACCGTTTCAAACTGGATATATATTGGAGCGAGTTGGATTGGTATTCGTAAAACCCGAACCCATAGGGTTGGGGCGCGGGTTGAGGGATCCAAAACCCGACTGCCCCAATTAAACCGATGGGTATATACTATATGGGTGTAAAATAATATAAATGGGGTGTATAGATATACTTGGTATTTCAAGAATTCAAGTAATTTCTCCTGATCTGTTTTTGCATATACATGTTTCAATTTAGTTTTAGCTTGTTTCGTGCTTCATATTATAAATTATATGGATTATAATATAGTGTAATTTTTTTTATGACAGGTATTATTGGTTTTACTATTTGGATTAGTAAGTTTATTATTTAGAAGAGCCAAATCATTTGTTACACTGTCGAAAACACATGGTGGCATCTTTGAAAGATTTTGGAGGAGTTGGTGATGGAAAGACTTCAAACACAAAGGAATTTCGGTTAGCCTTTAGTTATCGTAGTTGATACAAAGCGGCTAACGGTGGATCTCAACTCTTTTGTTTTGTGATGGACATAGTTCTAACTATGAACTCCATTTTAATTTTTGTAATAGACCTTGTTCCAAGTACCATCCTATTGCACTGTTAAAAACACTACTGATTCAAAAGAATATATTTTTTGTTATCTTTTTATTTATTAAGATTTAACTTTCATATATTTTTCTGTTGTAAATGATTATATTGCAGGTTAAGTTTAGTAAAAAAAAAGTATGCAATGGCTTTAACTGTTCAGCCCATGTGGCAAAATATGGGCTAAACTTAATTTGGGCCCTGATTCTTTTAAAGGGCCTAATAAATTTATAAGCCCATTTCAAGCCGTTTAACCGACCCAAATCGGACCGATAAATAACGGGTTGGGTCATATAGGTTTGGAAAAAGTAATAGTCCGGTTTGGGTTGATAGTTTGATAAACCACATAATGGTCGGGTTGGTTTGGGGCAGCCAAAAAACCACGGGATCAGACCGCTGCACACCCCTAGGTATATATGCTTATCTAGCTCTCTTTTGCAATATGACACTTTTGCTTATTTGAAATTGGTAAATTGATTTTTTGTTCAAAGCATTTCATTTGTATATACTTTGATTCATGTTCTTTTCATTTGTGTGTTGTTATGTTTCGCAATTCAGGTTTGTGACTCAAACTATATCCGTACTACTCTAGGAACTGCTAAATGGATGCTCCGTTTTTCATTGTAACTCTCACTCTGAATAAAAGGTTGTTGTAAATGATTTGTTAGTTTAGATTATTTCTTTTGATGGAACAGATGGATGAGTCCGTCGTTCTGTTAAGTCATAGGTATGGAATTGAGGACAATGGAACAATCAGGCATGAGCAGTTTATTAGTGTGATACAGGAACAAATAGCTGGAGTTGAAACTGCATTAAAAGACTAGCTATTGGAACTGCCTTCCTTCTTCCATGATATACTTTTTCACTTAGTTGAAAGACTAACTCTAATATATGTCATGCAATTTATTTCTTAAACATATTGCTAGGTGAACTTCTGTTGTATAACACTTCTGTTTTATAACTTTCTTATATTTCTAAGTTAGATTCATATAACTTCTACAACTAGATTATAATTTTCTAGAGTCTCCAACTCCATTTTATGTAGTTCAGTGCACACACGCCTTTCCATCTTTATTTTAACTTAAAATTCTTATTAGGTTATCTTTTTTTTTTATTTTGCAGCGTGATCGTGGAAGACCCCCTGATCCTAGAAAAGACCTACAAATAAAAGATGAAGAGGAACCTTCATGCCAAACATCCTTACTTTAATAAGGTAATTTATATGAGAGAATGACGTCATAGACATCCATCATTACTTAGTTTGCAGAAGAGCCTCATGTCAGTATATTCTTTTAAGAGGCGAACTTTTAGTATTGTGAGAATGTTTTCAGATTTCAACTTAATCTTCTGAGAATGAATGATGATGCAGTGTATCGGTGCTATAACACTTGATGAAGTAATTGCGAATAAGGTTAGTGGTGCATGCTTAAACTTTCGAAATTTTTATAGAATTTTGAATACATTGTCTTTAAATAGATTTTTAGAGCTAGATTGTTCTTTATGTTATTTTTCTTAATTCCATTAGCCCAATGTAATACAACTCTCTTTTCAAATGTGGACACCAAATGCAATTGTGTGCTACACAGGTTAGTAATTGTGAACCCATCTGATATTTGTTTTATTTTCTGCTACACACAGGTTAGTAATTGAACTTTGAGGATTCTGAACAAAGATTTTTTTTTCAATAGCTTCTCCATAACATTATAAGACTTTGGCTTCTCCTAGACCTGGATGGAGCCTTAAACTAAATGTGGACACCAAATGCAATTGAGTGCTACACAGGTAAGTAATTATGAACCATCTGATATTCATTTTATTTTCTGCTACACAGGTTAGTAATTGAACTTTGAGGATTCCGAACAAAGATTCTTTTTTTGACGGGAAAATTTGTCAATAGCGTTTGATACTACTCTTTACTCATTTAGGTTTCTTATATTCCTCGACATTTGGTGTCAACTTTCAAATGTATGTGTTAACATGTTATACAGTGGGTTTTGTGTATTTTGTATTTGTATTATGAGCCTTGAAGTTTTCTACAGACTTGCTACTCTATGCATTACTTTATCTTTCATTTTAGGTCTGTTCTACTAAAGGTTAATCCTTTACAATCTTTGGTGTCCACCTCGATAGTGTTCAAACATCTAAGCATCTTATTTATCTTTGTAGTGTATTATGATATTACGTTCTTCATTAGCAAAGCACTAAAAGGTTACAATAGATAACAGTACTTGATACTTCTGACATTTACATTTTTGTTTGTTTTAGGCTACAAGATGTGCAAGACAGGTCTATGTTTGCAGCCCTTCTCCTGTGGCTAATGAACTGGTTATTTTTTACATCCTGTATCATCCATTCAATAGCATATATGTTTGGGGCCTTTCTAAATTTCAAATGCCATTTCTTTTAATTAGGTATGTCTACCTATTTTGATTGATGTCGCTTAATAGATGAAAAGAATAGGTGTGTATTAGCTATTTCGACCTGTTTTGATAATTCTTTTAGTAGTTCTAAAGCTTGAATTCTAATGGGTTTGATTAGATTGAATTAGGAGGAGTTTGATTATGTTTCAGAAGATTTTCTTTCCTCTCTAATTTTGTACTAATGTTTTTCAAGTTCATATATGGTCTCTGAGTTATTTGTTTTAGTACACAAATAAGAGTTTACTTTGCCTTTTACACTGACAATTACTTTCTTTATCTGTACCCTCAGCACCCAACTTCACAATATTTCAAATTGAAGACTTTAAAACACGGAAGGTCAAATCATGACCTTCATATTCAAACATGAATATTCAAAAATTTATGATTATAGCATCCAACAGTTAGCCAATTTTAATGTGATATACAATATGAAAAAAATCTAATATACCACCAGATTGACAGACAAATCTGAGACTCCTGAACCAACTTAAATATCAAGTACTTGGTCAGATTAGGTGGTGACCTTGAACAGATTATGTTAAACCTTGGATAAGTTACTGGGTTATTAGTTTTGTTTTGATTGGTTATCATCATGTAAAACAGCACAAAATCACCTAAATGTGATTTTTTTTTACCAAAATGATAATCCAAAACAACACAAAATCACCTAGATGTGATTTTTTTTTACCAAAATGATAATCCAATCACCGATAGATTTTTGAAGAAAATGAAAAAAAAGTAAAATCAATTTCAAAGAAAAAAAGAGAAAAATTTGGATTTTTTTTTTTGGTCAATTGGGATTAACTTACCAAACTTACGGCCCTAATTATGAACTTAGGCCCGTGCAACGCACGGGTAGAACATTAGTCCTAGTGATATGAGGACTTTTATCTTTAGCTTGTAGTGTTAAAAGTTTCATTTCATTCGAAAAATAACGAGTGAACCTTAGTGGTCCGTATATCCTAAATACAAATCATATCAAAGATAAAAAATCATTTAGTAAAAGTCTATTTTCTACCGAATCAAGGGGACGGATCCATTGACAGGCTCGAATCTAACAATGTGATTTGGCCTTTGGATGTGTCATTTTTATCTCTTTCTAAACTTTTTTTATCCTCTCTTATCTAGGGATGCAGAAATTCGACCCAGATCCGTCACCCAACCTGCACTCGTCCATTTTGACCCGACTTACACCCGATCCGTCGATACACGGGTAGGGTGCGGGTGATAACTTTCTTTATCCGTCTTCTGGCGGGTCGGATGCGGATGACACCTTCTCTCACCCGATCCACCCGCTCAACCAGCCAGAAAATCCAAAAAACCACTCTTCAAATTCCTCCTCCTCCCCAATTCTCAAAGTCCCCTTAAAGAGAGAAACAAATCCGTTTCTTCTTTCTCTGAAGAAAAAACCCTAGAAAGATCTATCATACAACAATCATCTTCACTTCCATCGGAAAAACTCCAGAAATCTATTGCTTGTATCTGTCTATCTATCTTTTCTTTGAAAAACCATGGATGACAGTTGTGCCGTTTGTGCAGAATCCCTAGAATGGGTAGCGTATGGACCATGTGGTCATCGTGAAGTATGTTCAACCTGTGTTTCTCGTCTCAGATTCATATGTGAAGATAGAAAATGTTGCATCTGTAAAACTGAATCTGATGTCGTCTTTGTCACCAAGGTTAGGGTTTTTCTATATCTGTTTGGGGTTCTTGGATTTACACTCAAATTTTATATTTTTTCAACTAGCAACTGTAATATAATTGTGGGTTTTTGTTGATTTAGGCATTGGAAGATTATACCAAGGTAATATCCGATTTTTCGGTATTTCCATCGGATTCGAGGGAAGGAAAGGTAGGGAATTATTGGTATCATGAAGATATGAGAGCTTATTTTGATGATTCTGATCATTACAAGATGATCAAAGCTATGTGTAGACTTTCTTGTAGTGTTCATGACAATGTGGAGGAACAAAATAATGGACCGCCCAAGAGAAAAGCAAGATTCCAGAACATTGATCAGCTGAAAAATCATTCATATCTCCAACATAAGTTATTTATGTGTAGCTTGTGTTTGGAAGGAAGAAAGGTAATTACTCATCCAAATTCTACTTACATTACAAGCGAAATAACCAACAGTACTTTAATTTGATTGATGTTGTATTTTTTGCTATGTTAATGGTGTATTCGATATCAAGTATGAATAGGTTCATGGGTATTAGGTATATACATAACTTGGACATGTGTGATAATCCTTTTTTTTGTTAATAGTTCTGGTTCTCTTTGTATATCCATTAACTATATGAGCATGCTTCAAAAATTCAGTTCTTTAGTGTTGTAACTTGTAAGCAGCTTACATTCCCCACATTATTCATCCAAGTATGGTCTGAAGTAGAATTTTATATCCCTATTGAGCTATCTTTTATTCAGCATTTTCTGCATCATTCTTCTGAGTATGGTCTTGATTCTTGCTTTTGCTCGAGAAGGTAAGTCCGCATTTACTCCAAATCCTGAATTTAGTCAATTGTTTGGAGCTACAACTTGTTAGAGGCATCAAACTTGTTTTCTTAGACAGCTGTTAGTGATTACTGCAGATGCATATTTTACTTCTTGTAAGTTTGATCTTTCTTCATGAGTCAGTTATTCGTTGCACAACATATGTCAACTTTTACTAGATCTGGTTAACACTAATAGATTGAATGATTCCATCCTTATACTGTGAGACATCATAGCTACTAGATACTCTTGGCTTTAGTTTTTTATTTTATTTTTATACCATACTTTTCGTTGACTTTGGGCACATGTGCTGGTCCAGAGCCGCTAACAACTATCTCTTACAAAATCATTTCCGTCAACAACATTTTCTGTGTGAGGACGATGCCTGCCTTGCTAAAAAGTTCATCGTATTTCAATCAGAATCTGAAATGAAGGTGATTTTGTATGGATAGGGTTATCATTAGTTTAATGGCTTTCAGCTTTGTGAAGTTCTTCACTTCTTTATGCCTTCCCCCTCTTGTTTACTGTGTATATTATCCTTTTCATTGTTACAGAGGCATAGTGCGATAGAACACGGAGGGAACATGTCTCGTGCCAAGCGTAATGCTGTGCTACAGGTGCGCTGAGTCTACTTCGTTGTTTTTTTTTTCACGTCATCTGGCGTTATGTCCACAACCCCTGTTTGTACATTATTGCTTTTTGAATTTATACATCCAAGTTTTGCGCTTTTAATTGACTGTATGTTGGTGTAATGTCATACTTCTTTCTGTTTAATTGACTGTATATTGGTGTAATGTCATACTTCTTTCTGTTTAATTGACTGTATGTTGGTGAATTTTTTTTACATTGAATCTAGGCAGGCGACCCGTACCCGTCCCGCCGAAATAACAGCCAGACCCGACCCGACCCATCCTACGACGGGTTGAGTGCGGGTGAATACTTCAGTCACCCGCCAACTGACGGGTCGAGTGCGAGTGGAGCTAAACCCGACCCACCCGACCCGATGTGCAGCCCTATACTCATCTTTCCTTAATTCCTTCTTTCTTTCTCCTCTTGAATCTCTGGTAATACTTTTTTTTTTTCCTGAATCTATTTAAACATCAAGTAACTAGATTAGCTTTTGAATGTCTGGGTGCAATGAATAATGGGAAATCCATTTCAACGTTATATACGATTGCTGTTGAATTAAGCGAACTAGTTATGAAAGAAAAGTAGAATGGAGATTTTAATTCAACTAGTATTTATCAAAAATATGATGATTTAATTGAAGAAAAGGTTCATGATGAATTTCATGAAAACAAGCATAATTGATTTAATTGAAGGAACATGGAGAACCCATATGACTACTGATTTCATCAAGAATTCCATGGGAGAGTTAATATATCTAAGATAATCAATAATCTTCACGTACAAGTAAAAGAACTGTAATAAAGCTGATTAGTTAGTTTGATTGTTAAATCCTCTTCTTGACAGGGATGTATCACCACGGTTGGGCAATTAATTGTGGCCGATGAATCTGAGAATAATACCCTTTGGTCATACAAGTTATTAATGGTGGAAGAAGAAAAATTGAAACAATAGGGTTTATGGGTTTTTGATCATACAAGTTTAATTAAGTTTAATGAGACACATCAAAAAATCCCTGGATGATCAAACTTTTTACTGCTATTGATTTCAAATATATAAACTCCTAGATTAGAAAAACATAAATATACAAATATAAATATCAGTTAAGGATCTCAATGATCATTAAAGAAAATATCATCATGTTCATTTTATGTGAGGACGATATTCTCATCCAGTCCAAAACCTCTTTTGTGAATCAGTAGAAGGAAGAGAAAGGAAAAGACTCTGAATATTCACGGATCACGGGTTACCCGAATTTACCTTGTTAGTTTGAGTTAATCTCGACCATCGATAGATTCTCATCCTACGATTGTTTAGAGACTGTGAAATCTTGTAAAATAAAGGCCTGTCAATGGATCCGTTCTCTCCAAAATGGGTTATCATTACATTGGCCGGTGGGGTCGAGGTTTGCCAACCAAGTTGAACACAAACAACTTGCATCTGCTGCCATAGGGCAACGGTGAAATGTTTGTTGACTAAGTATTCAAGAAACCGATAAATTTTAGCATGACTGGAATTGCATAGACTTTACATTTCAGAATTTCCAATTTTATTTTGTACCACTTCATTCCTCACGTTAAGTCATAACAAGGACCGCTGTAAGTGGCTTTAAACTATCAACCACTTCTTAACTATTCTTTTAGACTTTCAGAAGACCTTATAAACTCTCGACTGACCAAGATTACAAGTTGATAAAATGTACAATCAAAGAGAATATTAATGCACCACAACCAACTGAAGAGACTAAAGACTAAATCTACTATCTTAAAATAGATAGGTATACATCACTTGTTAGAGCAATTCCAATGGGTATGGGTATTTTGTTAAAAATGCCAAGCCAGATAGATGGATAAACTTGGGTTTGGGCAGTAGAGAATTGCCAAAACGAGATATGTAAAACCGATCGACGTAAGATAGACCGCTCGACCTATGTTGAGCCAAGCGTCCTAGCATGATTCGATTTTTGTCGAATCTTTATGAAACGAATCCAAAAACTATAATTTCACCCCAACTATTTATGATATATGTAATTGAATTCGAGAGCATGTAATCACAACTAAAGAAAAAAAACTACTAATTTTATTTCACATTAAATTAAAATTTAACAACGTTTTTCTGGAGTAGCATGTCTACTTTTTAACATCTCATACGTACAATCAAAAAATCTTTTAGGATTGCGTAATGAGCTTCATAAGTGAAACTTTTCTTTTTCCATCTTCGTCATTCTTCTCGAGCTCGCAATACAACTTCAACATTGGTTTCACCCCTTAATCGATATCGATTGACAACCCAAACTAAAGCTATAAATTCTTCCACTTGTCTTCTTATAGTTTGATATCGACAAAACAATCCAGCTATATTATGTTTATCCGGGTTATCATCGGTGTCAGTGCAAAAGTTTATCATAGATTAATTCTGCTCTAGTAACTCATACTCACTAAATCATTTTGTCGTCGTTCCTCATTCATTGCAAGATAGCATGCAACAAAGTTTCTTCATAGAGATAGATCTTCATCAATTGTAAACTCTGTCGGAGTAATATACGTTTGAGCCATATGGTTGTAAAAGAATTTAGAAAAGAAGTTGGAGAAGGTGTGATTTGGGAAGTGAAAATGCCTGAATTTATAGAACTATTTTATAGCTGTTGTATGGAACTAGCCGTTGTCCGCTCAACCTAGGCCGATTGTCTCAGTTTGCAACGACAACAACTATATAATTTATAATTTCAATCTTAGCAATAAACTAATTCAATTACAAATTTTTAATTAAATATACTTTGAAAAAATTAGAATTTTTAACTACGCTCTCCGTTACATTAATTTAATATACTGCGCTCTTTTACAAGATATAAACTAGGGCAGTAAAAACTTAAATTAAATAAACACTTTAGTAAAAATATCTGACAAACTTGGGCCTCCTGTTTATCTTCATTTGACAGATCTTTCATTCGATGCGCTCTTTAGAAGATTTTCCTTGGTTTTTTAGAACAGTCGTACGGTTTACTTTCAAATTTTCTTTTCCTTCGATTTTCTTTCCTTGAACTCTTCTTTTTCTAATAGCTGCAGATTTGACTTGGTTAACATCTAAAACTTAAAGACCTCTTTGTTTTTTCTCATTCTCTATTTTCCTATAACCATCGCATGTCTTACTAATAACATTTCGAGTATGACTCCAGAAAAATTAAGTTGGGTTGCAATTTTTGCCATTTTTTTCTGATTTTTTTTTTGAATAAAAGTTGAGAAGAAGAGTTTGAGACGGAAAGATTAAGATTGAAGAGATAGTAGAAGATTTTTTGAGTGGAGAAGGTGTGATTTTGGAGTTGAAAATGTTTGAATTTTTAGAGGAGAGAATAAGAGCCGTTGGATTATAGCCGTTGAGATTCGACCGTTGTCGAATCTCATTGAGCCGCTCGACCCACCGAGCCTCGGCCTAGCAAGGGCCGAACGACTCAATGAGAGTCGATCGTCTCAAACAAAGACGATCGACTTAACTAACGCCTCAACGGGCAAACCCTCAAATATATCTATTTACCAACTCGTTTTTTAGGCTTGTCCATCCCATTATGAGGTGGTAATTGACAAATTAGCCAATATACTAACCCACTATTTTTGCTCTTAAGCCTATATAAAGGGATCAGAGGGTGTTCCATAACATCAGAACAAAAACTCCCATTAGGGAAACAAAAAGGCTAGAATATGTCAGGAATAAGAGCCTCAATGGCTTTTTCAATCACAACAGTTTTAGTGGGTTTTATATCTAGCTTTTCATTTCAAACCATAGCAGATGATTATTACTACCGTAGCTCACCACCACCGCCAACACCTGTGTTTATGCCAAAATTCCTATTGACATCAACAACCAATAGTTCAATGAAATTACAGTAACAGTAAGATTTTGCTTACAATTTGATACATAGAAATCCTATTTGATACATAGAATCCTCCTTTTAAATCCATTAATGAGAAAAATTACAGTTTTAATAATCCATTTATTTATAGATCATAAATCTGATCAAATTACAATCACAAATCCATAATCTTTTAGATCAAGAAAATGAACCATGATCACCAAAAAACTATAAACTCTACTGTCTATATTGCATACATACCTAATGATCTTTTCTCCTTTTTTTCTCAGAATAATCTTCCTTAGTCCTTTCTTCACTTCAATTTTCCGACCCCCTCTCTGTTGAATGCCTTCTACTATTTATATATTTATTTGGTGGGTCCCTCTTGTCCCGATACCCCCTCTTTCGTTCTCCTTATTATCTCTGGGTCGGGATGATTTTATAATGGAAGGTCATGCCTTTCGCTTTTTGGTCCGTTACGTTGTATGATTAACACGTGTTCTTCGTTCAACTTTGTCCCGATCATATGTGTCGAGTGTGCAATAAAAGTAACCACTCTCTTACTTTCCCGTTCCACGTTCATTATTACTCTCACTTTCCCGTTCCTTATTCATTATTATTCTTACTTTCCCGCTCCACGTTCATTATTATTCTTGCTTTCCCGTTCCTTATTCATCATTACTCCTACTTTTCCGTTCTATGAGCATTTAATGCTATTTGTTTCGTTCAATGCGATATTACTTTCCCGATCTTACGTGTCGATCATGCAGAGATTTCCTCAGTCTTTCACATCTGTCCTTTTTTCGATCCTTTAATGCGGCTTTGATTGTGTGCTTCTCATTCTTCTTAGTTTCATTGTCTCCTTCGTTAATCGTTTTACACGTGTCGTCCTTCTTTTATTTCCAAACAACCTGTTTATGAATTCAAGTCACCACCACCTCCTGCTCCAGGGCATGTATATAACTCACTACCTCCGCACAAATCATTCAAGAAAACAAGTCACCGTCACCTACAACTATGAGGTACAAACCCCCACATAACCCACCTGCCCCACTTCCCAACTACCCTAATAAGCGTTAAGCCCCACCTCACAAGTACAAATATCCACCACATTCCCCGCCTGCCCCACGTTCCAACACCCTTAGACCTGTTAAGGGAACTCCACCCCCATGGTACAAGTACAAATTTCCTCCTCCTCCAAGTACTGTGATGGATAAAGACAAATCACCACATCCACCCGCCCCAATCTACGGATATAAATTGCCACCACCACCGCCTCCCGTTTACGAGTACAAATCAACATCTCCGACTGGTTACCTAAATGCACCACCCCCTCTTCCCCATTACTGATCGAGAATTAATATTTACAGTTTACTCAGTTTCATTGTTGTTGTTTTCTTAAAATATGTACCTCAATAAGCAATTACGCGTCTTATCGGATTATATGTTATATATATGTATCCAGATAGAAATTTAAATGAAAAATCTATCTTTTTCGTGAAATAAAGTAATCTTCTTTGCATGGAAGTTATTTCGTTTGAATTTTGAAACCGATCATGTGTCATGAACTATATAAGTAAACACCTCTTTTGCTGATACATTTTCCTTATCATTTTTTTCTTTGTCATGTATCATGGATCTGATTCATCACCTACCAGGGGACCATGTTCCTTACTTTGTGTCCAGGTGCTCGAAATTTTAACCAAGACATTTTAACCTTACGTACATTGCAATCCTGCTAAAGTGGGTTCAAGAACAACTATTTTACTATTAATACGAAGAACACGATCAAGAACAACAATTTTACGAGAAAAAAATAGTGGGTTCGATCCATTTTGGTGAAGGCCAAATCTAAAATGACGTCTATTTATGTCTAGATCTAACTTAGTAGAGAGAGACCATATAGATAGCAATTGAGAGGCTAATAATATTAGGGCTTTTATCAATATAATAAATAAATTGAATTAGAAAGATGTTTGGCCAGAGGGCTGATTTTTTTTTTTTTTTTTTTTTTTTAAATAGAAGGATGAAACTTTATTGATATAGTTCAGTGTTTACATTCCTAGGGAAAGTACGACCCTCTTGGTCTTTATTTACAAACCTTACCAAAAAAAAAGAAAAGGATGACAAAGATAGTCCCAAATGTTGCACAACAAAAATTTGTTGTTGTTGATTTGCTGCTGCAAAGTTTGTCGGGGTATCTGCTGCCTGATTAGCCTTCCGATAAATATTTTTCTAAAACGGATTTGGTTAAGGTTATAGTGAATGTTCCGAATAATGTGGTACAAGTATCATGGGGCATCACATTTGTTGTTGATGATATCTACTAAGGACTGGGAGTCCGCTTCGAAACATATCTTGTCCCATTGAAGTTGCACCGCAGTTTTTGTGGCTAAAAAGAGAGCCCATGTCTCAGCACATAGTGCAGAAGTATATCCTACTGAGGATGCTAGTGTTGTGATTAGAGTTCCATCTGATTTTCTGCATAAGAGCCCGGCCCCTGCTGGACCTCGATGACTTTTGGCTGTCCCGTATGAATCTATCTTAATCCATGATTCTCTCTGTGGTTTCCATATCACCCATTGAGTGGAACTTCTTCAAGATGAGTTTGGGTGCCGAACTAAAATTGGTTGACAGTCTGATAAATGTGGCGGAAGGTTGGCCTACGCCAATTAATATTCGGTGAATAATAGGAGTGCCATTTGGAATATTTGTTACGGTGTTGACGTAGCGTTATGTAGAGCGCTGACAATTAATGCTTCTTAAAGCATGGCGGAGCTACATGGATAGACCCACCCAAATTTTTATTTATTTTGATTGATAGTCAATTTATAACAAATATAATTGTTACTAAAATATTTTGTCACCCTTGTTTTTGTTACAGAAGCTTGTGATAACTATACTGTTACTAATTATTTTGTAACTCAAATAATTATTACAAATCTTTTAATTTTAAAACTAATAACTAATTTGTGAATATATCTTTTTATCCAACTATACTAATATATCCCATCAAATTAAAATTTGTGATTCCGTCACTGTCTAAAAGAATCAAGGTAACTCATCAAGAACATCCCAATAAAAAACAATTTTTTTCCGCCAACAACATGAAGAATACCTCAACAACAATTAACGAGTCTTTGTTGTTTTTATTGATATTTTCTTCTTTTTTTATGGTGGTGCTCATTATTTTTACTAAGTTAATTATGTTAAGCCTAAATTCATTAGGCCCATTGTATCATCTATAATATTAGGGGATAAGGTCATCCCAGTAAAGATCTAAATAGTACTTTCTTCATTTCTAAAAAAAAATATTATCAGTTTTTTAAAACCTTCACCTTTTATATTGGAGATGCTCATAGGGAAGCTAGCTCATGGTTTCTCTCAGCACTAGTGTAAGAAAACACATGCCATATATCTCTTTTGTTATCTTTCTGGTAGGGTTGAAGAACTTCCGATTAATATATGTGCCATCAAGTTTCGTACTTTCACTGTAGCTACCTCAGTGCATGGATGTACGAGTACCTTGTCTTTTTCCAAAATATCACTGCCAACTTCACTTTAATCCAGGTGATTCAATGCGCCAGCCAGAGGTAAATTTTATTTTATGTGGTGCAAGTTAACATGCAAGCAGTGGTGTTAGGAGCTTATCACCCAAAAACAAGTTTAAGCAAAATGACACCTACTTAAGACAAGGGAAGTCAGCTGATTTGTTTTCTTCTCTAGCAGCTGCCTGTAACTAACTCAGTACAAATATATCGATAAGTTAGAACTTCAATAAAAGATCTCTCGGCAAGTAGGACAAAGTTAAAGTGACTTGAGAGTACTTAACTTACCACACTTCTAACATACAGCCAAACCAGCAATTACATGCATGAGTCATTAACCACAGCGACGCTCTTGTCTACTTGAAACCCTTGGCTATATATTAAACCACATACGCAGAAAAAAAACATACTTAATTACTTCATCCGTTGTGTGCACTTAGCAGTTTCTATCAACTTTACTCGCAGTTCATGATGGCGAGCTCATCAGATCAAGTTCAATTCCGTGAATGCTATCAGAACTGGATGATTCAACAACAAGAACTTCTCAAAGAGCTCTTACAAGTATACAACCAAAAGCCCAATGACGAACAAGAACTTCGTTGTATCAGACATCCACAAACTCGTCGAACACTAAGAAAATTATAATGATAGAAGAGCCCAACTTGCAAATGACGATGCTCCATGCTTTTTCTCACCGACGTGGTGTAGTTCCATTGAGAATTCGCACTTTTGGCTCGGGGGTTGCAGACCCTCGTTAATGATCCGATTCGTTTACTCGCTCTGTGGTTCACAATTTGAGTCACAACTCACTGAGTTCTTACAAGGAGTGAGAAAAGGTAACATAGGTGAGTTATCAGCAAGCCAACTTAGTCTTCTTAGTGAGTTACAGTGTAAAACAATTCTAGAAGAAAAGAGGCTTTCAAAGAAGATGGCTAGTTTGCAAGAGAATATAGCTGATTATCCACTCACTAGGCTTGCTAACAACTCCCATTTTGAGCAAGTGGATCAGGCTTTGGATTCACACTCTAAAGACCTGGCTAGTATTCTAGTTGAGGATGAACACATTGAAAGAACTTCTAGGCATCTTGACACCATCACAAGTGGTGGAATTTCTGACTGCTGGAAAGAAACTTCATCTTTAAGTATGCATCAGTGGGGCCAAAACGAATATGATGTGTTAAGATAGGTGCGCGTTTGTATGCATGTGCAGTTTCACCGGAAAGGAAAAAAAGTTCCTCATTATCTGCTTGAGCAAGTCTGTGTACGTATGTTTTGTTTTTTGTGAAGTCGGGCACTGTACTTCACTGCAATTAGCTTGTTTCGTTTAGATGTGAAATATAATAAAAGCCGGGTTTTTATATACACTTGATCAGCACCATAGGTCTCGTAAGATATAGATGGCGCTCCATCCAAATATCCATAATGCACTTCACAATACACTACACGCAATTGACTGTATACAATTTCTATGGGTTGGCTAATATGGATTAATTTGAAAATAGAGAGGTAGGCTGCATGCAAAACACAATTTTGGGGTTGAAAATCATTAAGACCCTTTTCCAAATATCCCTACCAACTTCACTTTAGCCCGGGTGATTCAACGCGGCAGGAAGAGGTAAATTTATTTTTATGTCATTAAAAGGACCAAAGTAAAACATGCATGTCCTGCCTGGTATTAGGAAGCTTACCACCAAAACTCAACTTTAAAAAAAAAAAAGAAGAGCAAAATGACACCTACTTATGTTGATAAGTTTGAACTAGTTCGGTGCAAATACTTCGATAAGTTAGAACTTAGAACTTTAATGAAATATCTCTTGAAAAAATTACAGCAGTCACTTGCTATATATTTCTAACATACAGCCAAACCAGCAATTACATGAGTCATGACTACAATGATGCTCTTGTCCATATTATTACTATATATACATACACTTACTTCATATGTTGTGTGCACTTAGCCCCTCAACTTAAATGACCTCTCTGTAGGTTTTGGCTTACAAAATAAAAAAAAATAAAAAATAAAAAGACTCCGACAACTTTTCTAGCAGTTCATGATGGCAAGCTCCTCGGATCAAGTTCAATTATTCCGTGAATGCTATCAGAACTGGATGATTGAACAACAACAACTTCTTGAAGAGCTCCTACAAGTGCACAATCAAAAGCCAAACGACGAGCAAGAACTTTGTTGTATCATCGAAAAACTCATCAAACACTTTCAAGAGTATACTAATAGAAGAGCCCAATTCGCAGTAGACGAAGCTTCATCAATTTTCTCACCTACGTGGTGTACATCCCTTGAGAATTCGTACCTATGGCTCGGGGGTTGCAGACCCTCGTTATTGACTCGACTCGTTCACTCGCTCTGTGGTTCTCAACTTGAGTCACAACTCAGTGAGTACTTGCAAGGAGTGAGAAGAGGCAACATAGGCGAGTTATCAGCAGATCAGATCAGTCTTTTTAGTGAGTTGCAGTGTAGAACAATCGGAGAAGAAGAGAGGCTGTCAAAGAAGATGGCTAGTTTACAAGAGAGTATAGCTGATTGTCCACTCACTAGGCTTGCTAACAACTCAAATGATTCAGATACTGAGTCCCATACGGGTCAAGTGGACCAGGCTTTAGATTCACATTCTAAAGAACTGGCAAGTATATTAGTTGACTCAGATAATTTGAGGATGAATACATTGAAAGAACTTATAGGCATCTGCACACCATTACAAGCGGTGGAATTTCTAATTGCTGGAAAGAAGCTTCATCTTTGTATGCATCAGTGGGGCCAAGATACGGATCACCTTCATGGAAGAACATAATGGACAAGGCATATAGTGTGTCAAGGTATACGTGTTTGTATGCATGGTTATCTACTACAGAAAGTGTGTGTAGGTTTGGTTTTTTGTGGAGTCGCAGCACTGTACTCACTGCAATTAAGTAGCTTGTGTCATTTAGATGTGCAACATAAATAAAAGCAGGGTATTCATATATATACACTTGACCAACACATCACAATTTAGTACTACACGTAATTGGCTGTATACATAGAATCTGTCCTTTCGTTAGAACGAAAGCAAACAAGAACCAAACTAACAAACTAATAAGAAAAGAAAATCTTGCTTAATTGAGCTAGCTAGCTAGCCACATCAAAGTATATACACTGCTAGATTTCTTTCATACCAGACATTTAATTAACTAAACTATCGTTCAGTCCTTATATCAATAATATTATACTAATTTTGTCTTATTAATCTAATCTAATTACTATTTGATATTTTAAAAAATATATATTATCCGTTTAGTCCAAATAATGGTGGTAGTCTAACTTAACATTGTTAAGGAAGGTTAAAATAGGTACTATTATTAAAATATATTTTCTTCTAGATAGTGGGGTATTTGTGAAGACATGTGAAAAATAAGAATATTTATTTAATTCTTATAAAAGATAAAATATAATTTACGAGTTAAATTTGTAAAATTTAAAAAAAAGATATTGTATTCAATGCTATTTAATTTGAATTCTTATAACAAATATAATACTCCCTCCATTTTTAGAAAATTTTTACTATCATTTTTGTAGAAACAGAAGAAATATATATAATCATCAGTCGATCAGATTAGCTCGTATATATTTGCATTATACCTAGATTCATTAATATAACATAAAAGTAAATAGACAAACCTGTAAGAGGGCTACCCTTGGTTTTATCCCTAGTAGCCCTCCCGGTAAAAAAAATTTAGGCCTCCTGGGTCGGTCCCTAAGTGTAAGAAAACATTTACATATCTCTTTTATTATCTTTCTGGGCGAGTGGAACTTTTGTTAGTTTCTACATAGGACTGTATCCATTTGTATACATATGTAAAACCTCTTATCCTAGAAGTTCATGCTCTCTAGTATTAGGCTTAGGTTAGTTATCTATGGGCTAGTGACTCCCACAAGCCGTGAGAATCATGAGATAGTTTAGGACTACATGGGGGGTGGGGGGGGCCGAGTAATTATAGGAAGTCTAGTTAAGAGTTTTGAGAGGCTAGGATTTTGTTCGGTGGGAGAAAAAAAAAGAGAAGTTAGGAGAAGAAGGGAGGCAAAGTTAGGAAAAACATAATTGAAGTTCATAAGGAAATCCTCGCAGCGTCGAAACAGGTAGGTTTTCTAACTCTTGTGCTCTTATTTGTATGCTCTAATAAGTTCTATGGGACCTTTCCCCTTTAAAAGAGAAAAAAAAGAGAAGAGGGAGGATTCATGTTAGATATTTTTCTTGTAGAGACTATACTGTAACGTACAGGGAGGGAGGACTAATGAATATCCTTGATAACAGCTTTTGTGTATTTTTGTTGTTGTGAACTAATATTAGTTAATCAACATGTTATTGATGTTTAAATCGTGCTGGAGCTCAGGTTATTTGGATAAGCTAGTTGCTTAGGCTTACTTCTAGTGTGTTTAAAGTTACCCATGGCTATGCTTGGTATACAGAGATATTGTGTAGTTATTAGCTTTATACTTAATTAGGCTTACCTAAATCATCTTACCCACGATCTTAGTAAGTGATATGGTAAGAAAACTATTGATGTGCATAATCGGCACGACTGTATACTTTTTGGGTATTATTTGACTCATGACATAGTCTTAGATGAAACACATATATCATTACTGACTTGCTAGTGATATTACGTTCTTATTGGTAGGATTAAATTTGTAGCATTGATAAGGGTATGGTATGATTTTAATGTTTAACATTATTGTTGAGTGCTAGAGATGTAAATAGTACTACCTGCTCTTATTTGGCCTGTGATTTGATAGGTTTGTCTTGATTTCCCAAATTCTGGGTAGGATAGTGAAGATAACTATCTGTGGTTCAATATATCCGTGGCTACTGGGTGTATTGTGGTGCTTGGTGTCTGCCACTTTTGGTGATGTAAAGTGTGATTGTATGTGTGCAGTTGACATAGGAACGTAATGAAAACATAAAGGGTGTTCTTTGTTGTGTTGCCCCTAGTTGGCTCGACTCCCATGAAATTATTACGGCGATGACCGAGGGGTCACCTAGAAGATATGGATCTATTATATTGAATGGGTTCGACAACACTTATCTTCATACGCACTGTAGGGAATTAAGTGGACTACACAAGGGTCAATATGTGTCGCCGTACAGTTAGAGAATGAAACTATAAAGATGGGAAGTCAATTAGTTTTGTGGGTGAGAAACCTGTTTTTGTTTCTTTTATATACAACTGTTTTGTGTGCCTTTGTGTTTTCCTGCATTCTATAAAGTTCTATATTTTTGTTTAGGTCGTCGACCTTACTACTTTCAAAGAGATACTCCTATAAACTATTTTTCACCTTACGAATTCATATCATGGACCTTGGTTTGCTAGTTTATTCGTAAAGAGCATAAGGGTGCGAGAGCCTACTTTAAGTTGGGTATGACCCAACTTACTATTATTTTTCAGGGAATGGTGGCCGTTGGGCAACCTAACTAGTAGAACGACTTTTTGTTCCGGAAAGCTACATCATCTTTGTCTTCAAGGTGCTTAAACAACCAAATGTTTTTATAGTTTGTTTTTAAGTCTAGACTTCTTTATTTTAAGTAAGATTCTTATCGTTTAATTTAAATAACCGATCTACATGTCTAAGATAGACTTTTGTTTTAAAGATCTTTTATAACTCTCGTTTTTTTTTGTTTAAAATAAGACTCTTTGTTTTTAACCTATCCTCTTCAAAAAACCCACACGATAGCCGGATCTCCATTTGTTGGCTTGAAGGTTTAAGTGTATAAAATCTTTCGTGAGTATGCCATACTTCTATTTTAAGGCGACCGACTTAGAATTATACGACCGACTTAGAATTATGAGGTGGGGCGTTACAACATACGAGGTCTTCTTCTAAATATCCCTGCCATCATCACTTTGGTCCAGCCAGAGGTAAGTTTATTTTGTCATCAAAAGGAGCAAGTAAACATGCATGACATTGACTATTGTTAGGACGCTTATTACCAAAAAAACAGGTATGGAGCAAAATGACTCCTACTTAATTAAAACAAGGGAAGTCGGCTGATTGCGTTTCTTCTCACATTTCAAAATTGTCTTTTCTTTTCTAGCATCTGCCTGAAACTAGTTCGGTTACATAAAAATATATCGATAAGTTAGAACTTGAATAAAAGATCTATTGTTAAATATATAAAATAAAGTTAAAAGTCACTCGAGTACTTCACTATACTTGTAACATACAGCCAAACCAGCAATTACATGAGTCATTTAACCACAACGATGCTCTTGTCTAGTTGAAACCCTTGCCTATATATAGATAAAACATACGCTTACTTGATACTTCAAAAAAAAAAAAAACCTTTGTTGTGTGCACTTAGTCGCCTCCGCCAACTTGCAGTTCATGATGGCAAGCTCATCAGATCAAGTTCAATTCCTGGAATGCTATCAGAACTGGATGATTGAACAACAACAACTTCTGGAAGAGCTCTTACAAGTATACAACCAAAAGCCAAATGACGAACAAGAAGTCTGTTGTGTCATCCACAAACTCGTTAAACACCATGAAAAATATAATGATAGAAGAGCCCAACTTGTAATACGCGATGCTCCATCCTTTTTCTCACCCACGTGGTGTACTTCTACTGAAAATTTGTACCTATGGCTCGGGGGTTGCAGACCCTCGTTAATGATTCGACTCGTTTACTCACTCTGTGGTTCACAACTTGAGTCACAACTCACTGAGTTCTTACAAGGAGTGAGAAGAGGCAACATAGGCGAGTTATCAGCAGATCAACTCAGTCTTGTTAGCGAGTTACAGTGCAGAACAATTCGAGAAGAAGATAAACTTTCAAAGAAGATGGCTAGTTTACAAGAGAACATAGCTGATTATCAACTCGCTCGGCTTGCTAACAACTCAGACGTTTCAGATACTGAGTCCCATTTTGAGCTAGTGGATCAGGCTTTGGATTCACACTCTAAAGAGCTGGCTAGTATTTTAGTTGACTCAGATAAGTTGAGGATGAATACTTTGAAAGAACTCATAGGCATCTTGACACCATTACAAGCGGTGGAATTTCTGATTGCTGGAAAGAAACTTCATCTTTGTATGCATCAATGGGGAGAAAGGAGGGATCATCGTCATGGAAGGCATAATGAAAATAAATATGATATGTTAAGGTAGGTGCGTGTTTGTATGCATGTGCAGTTTCACCAGAAGGAAAAAAACTGCATGGTTATCTGCTTCAGCAAGTGTGTGTAGTTTTGTATTTTATGGAGTCGCGGCACTGTACTTAGCCTGTGTCGTTTAGATGTGTAACATAAATAAAAGCAGAGGTTTTTATATACACTTGTTCCGCATCATATGTTAGGAAATAAAAGAAGGGCGACACGTGTAAGGCAATTAAGAAGAAAACAATGAAATTAAAAAGAATGAGAAGCACATAATCAAAACCGTATCGAAGGATCGAAACGGGACAGATGTGAGAGACTGAGCAAATCTCTGCATGATTGACACCTAAGATCGGGAAAGTAACATCACACTGATCGAAACAGATAGCATTAAATGCATATGGAACGGGAAAGTAGGAGTAATGATGAGCATGGAGCGGGAAAGTAAGGCAATAATTACTTTTATCCTATGAGTAACACGTACGATCGGGACAAAACTGATTCTCAAGGAACGAAGAACACGTGTAAACCATACAAGGTAGCGTACCAAAAGGAAGGCATGACCTGTCAATCTTCCAAACATCCCGATCCTAATATAATAAGGAGAACGATAGAGGGCATCGGGACAAAAGGGACCCACTAATAAATCTATAAATAGAGGAGAACATTCAACAAAGAGGGGGTCGGAAAATCAGAGAGAAAGAAAAGATGAAGGAAGATTCATAAAGGCAGAAGAAGAAAGATTATTAGGTATGTACTATAAATAATTAGATCAAAAAGATAGGGGATTGATGATTCATTTTCTTACTTTTAAGAGATGATGGATTTGTAACTGAAGTTTTGATCAGATTTATGATCTGTAAATGATTGGATTCTTAAAATGTCTATCAAATTATTGTTCTTTAATGTTTCTGTGTATCAGTTCATCAGTTAAAGTATTATGTTTATTGTAATATCCTTAAATCATTGGTTATTAATGTCAATAAGAATTTTGGCATAAACAATTTGGCGCTAGAAACAGGGACTGGGTTAAAGGATTTATCCTACCTGTCTTTGAAAAATGAATTTTTTCTTTTATTATTAATGTTATATCATTATCTCTTTAAAAACATATTTATAAAAAATCATCAAATTAGTTTTTGTCACTTTTCTTTTTTTTTAATAATTTGTTGAAAGAATACTAGCTAACTTTACAAAGATTATTAGAAATCAAGAGGAGAAGGCAAATTATCAGCAGATCAAGCAGAAAAATGTCTCAAGAAGCAGGCTCTGCGAATCAAGACAGTAATGATAGACAAAGTTTTAGACAAAAGGAAATTGAGAGTGATCCAGAACAACAACAGAGTGATGTGGGAAATCATTCACCAATCCATGAGCTAACACCAAATGCCATATCTCAAAATCAGTTATCACATCACGAAAACTCAGGAAATAATGTAAACTATCTTCAAAATCTGATGAGAGAAATGAATGAAATAAGGAGAGAACAGAGGGTCATCCATGACAAAATTGAGTTATTAACCAGAGAAAATCAAGTTTTAAAAAATGCAATTCGACGTGAACAGAGACAGGCTGTAACTGGATCACGAAGTCCAGAATTTTTTTTTGGAAGACGTGCACCTAGAAACGAAAGAGAAAATCAGGATCAGAGGATGGTGTTGGTAGGATCATCATCACGAGCCAGGAGACAGAGAGAAAATCAAGAAATCCAACGTGCACAATGGCAAAAGTGTATGGAAGCAATGGATCAAGTGAAGGAAGAAATAAAAGGACTAAAAAATAAGGAAAGGGAAGAATAGAAGAAGTGTTAAAAGAAGCAAAGTGCACACCGTTGGCTCAACGGTTGACAAATGTTCCATTGCCGAGAGAGTATAGTATCCCTGTATTTGAGTGTTATGATGGTACAAAGGACCCGACCTCACATTTAAAGTATTACAATCGAGTGATGTCACGATGGGATGGACATGAAGCAATTATGTGCCGATGTTTCCCCTCAAGTTTAACAGGTTCAGCATTACTATGGTATGATAGATTGCCAGAAAGTTCTATTGAATGTTATTCACAATTAGTGAGGAAATTTCTTGAAGCATATATGTAAAACAAACCTGTTGATTCGGGAATAGATAGGTTGTATTCCCTCACATCCTGGCCAGAAGAAACGATCCGATCGTATACCACCCGATGGCATACGGTGTGTCAAGCAATTGGAGACGTTGATTTAAGTACAATAATAAATCATTACAAGTGGGGAATCGCTGACCGGAGATGTCAGCTTTTTATTGAAATTCATCGTAATAATCCTAAGACCGAGGGACAACTAAGGGAGATAATAGAAACATGTGCAAGGCTGCAAGACGTCCAGGAACAAGGTCCAAGAAGCAGTTCACGAAACCAGGGAAGTGTGAAAAGGACAAATTCAATTGAAGTATCAGTAGAACAGAAAAAGAAATTTCCTCATAAATCAGAACCAAAGGAATCAAAACGCCCACGGCAAGGGGAAAATAAAACTTTTATGCAAAGTATTTACAAAGCTCAATATCTCATATACCGAATTATTCGAAATCATAAAAGTTAAACCAGATTTTCAATGGCCATCATAGAAAGGCAATCAGCCAGAGTTTATGCAAAGATCAAAAGATTATTGTGAGTACCATTGTTATAAAGGACACACAACAGAAAATTGTAGGAATTTTATTATGCTGGTACAAAAAATGGTAGATGCAGGGGAGTTAAAAGAATATATTCAAAGGACCGAACCAATAGCTAAACCTGACAAAGGCAAATCAGTACATATTCCATATAATGAACACACCATAAATATGATATCATTCTCAGAAAAATGAGATACTGATATGAATGCTGCAATTAGTAAAAGGTTGTGTAAAAGAATTCAAAATCATCAAATTTTTAAAGTATCGGGAAGGATAACGGAAGCCTGGGAAGACTGGATGGCATCTCCATTAACTATTTCAGCACGAGAAGTAAATCAGGAAATTGAGATGCACAATGATCCCTTGGTCCTCACACTGCCAATGTCAGGGTGGAACGTTAGAAAAATCCTTATGGATGGGGGTAGCTCATTGAACGTTTTATTTCATGACACATTTTGTAAAATGGCGCTCGCAAAAGATCAGTTACTCCCATCCCGGTATGTAATTTATGGATTCAATGGAACGGCCTCAAGACCAGAAGGGGATATAGACTTGCAAGTATCAGTTGGACCAATCAACATTTTAACAAGATTCAGTGTAGTAGATGCTCCATCTCCGTACAATGCAATAATTGGGAGACGTTGGGTGCACCAGCTAAAGGGTGTAATTTCCACATATCATCAATACTTGCGATTTCCAACACCACAAGGCGAAATGGAGATCAAGGGAGATCAAGATGATGCTAAGTTTTGCATAATGGCCGAGGTAAGAATGCATGAAGAGCAGGAACAACAACAGCGTGAAAGAAAGAAAAATCGCAGGGCCGAAACAAAGGAAGATGAAAACAATCAGTATTTAAAGAGGAACCTCGAACAAAAGTCAGTAAATGAGTTAGGTGAAAGTAGCAAAACTCAAGAAAATTCAACAAGTCAACAATTCAAAGGACCCTCATAGCAATTAAAGGGAACTCCAACTTCCATTGGGAATCCAAAACCAATTTTCACTTCTATAGAAGAAACAAAAACTGTAAATATTGGACTGCCGAATGGCCTAAGCAAGTGCGAATTGGAACATTGATGAAAGAAGATATGGAGCAAAATTTAATCAAGTTACTTAGTGATTTTGTAGATATATTTGCATGGAAATGGAGGATATGCCCGGGATAGATCCGAGCATTGTATAGCATGAATTACAAATACGTCCCGATGCTACACCATTTCGCCAACGGATACGAAGAGTTGCACCAGAGTATCACGATCCGGTTGAAAAGGAATTAGCAAAGCTTCTAAGTGCAGGATTCATTCGAGAAGTGCAATATCCAACATGGATTTCTAACATGGTAATCGTTCCGAAAAAGAACGGTGGAGTAAGAATCTGTATAGACTTCACCAACTTAAATAAGGCTTGCCCGAAAGATAGCTATCCGCTTCCTAATATTGATCAGTTAGTAGACGCTGTAGAAGGCCATGAAGCATTATCTTTTATGGATGGTCAATCGGGATATAACCAAATTGCATTTGCTGAAGCATATCAGGAGCACACAACGTTCTTCACTCCTCGAGGGTTATATTGCTATACCAGGATGCCGTTTGGGTTAAGAAACGCGGGAGCAACATATCAACGATTGGTTGATGCAATTTTTAAGCCATGGATCGGGCAAACATTATAAGTTTATGTGGATGACATGTTGATAAAAAGCAAATTATCTATCAGCCATCTACAAGACCTCGCTGAAATCTTTGGTGCATTACGAAAATACAATATGAAAGTTAACCCGGAGAAGTGCACTTTCGGTGTTACATCGGGGCGTTTCTTGGGTTATCTGGTTACAAAAAATGGAATTGAAGTTGATCCAGCAAAGATCCAAGCAATAACATATATGCCATCACCCAGCAGCATTAAAAGTGTGCAGAAGTTAAATGGATGTCTGGCTGCTCTGAGCAGGTTTATTGCCAGATCATCAGAACGGTGCACACCTTTCTTTGAAATACTCAAGAAGAAAAATAAATTTGAATGGAACGATCAATGTGAACAAGCTTTCCAAAGCATAAAAAAGCATCTAGCTACATTGCCAGCATTACAGAAACCGGAACCAGAAGAGATATTAACTTTATGTATAGCGGCAACGGAAGATGCAATTAGTGCAGTGATGGTATGTACCAATGTGAAGATAGAAAAACCAATATATTATATCAGCAAAACCCTTAATTCGGCAGAAAGAAACTATACAAAAATCGAGCAACTCATCTTATCATTGGTCTTTGCTACTCAAAAGTTACGTACTTATTTTCTCACACATTATGTCCGTGTCCCGAGCAAGGCACCGTTACAATTAGTATTGAAGAGTACAGGAAAAGTGGGAAGGATCGCTAAATGGAACGCACATCTAGAAAAATTCAACATCATCTATGAGATGCAGACAGCACAAAAATCTCAAGTTTTAGCTGACTTCCTTTTAGATTTCCCGATTGAAGAAGAATATGAAATCCAAAGTCTGGAATCTGGGAAGAAAGCAGTTTGTCTTTTTAAAAAAAAATAAATAAAAATAAATTTTATTAAAATTTCTGTCACAATTAACAATTTATTCTCTTTTATTATTAAAGGATTACCAGGATGCGAAGAAGAGGACCCCCAAGACATTCTGAACTCAGCAAACTCTCAAAGGTGGGAAGTCTTTGTTGATGGGTCCCGAAACAAAGAAGGAGCAGGAATTGGCATTGTGATTACTGCACCAATGGGAGGTCGAATGACTCATTCATTTCGTCTTGAATTTGAACAACATACAAATAATATAGTAGAATATGAAGCTGTGGTTCATGCTCTAAAACTCATTATCGAACTGGGAATCAGCAATGTTCGGCTTACAAGTGATTCACAGTTGGTATTTCGGCAGATCGAATTAAAATATCAAACACTTGATGCAGATTTAGCACATTATAAAGATCTTGTTCAAATTCTAGCAAGTCAAATCCCAAACATTACTTTTCGGCATCTATCCCGAGACAAAAACCGGCATGCTGATGCTCTGGCATTCATTTCTTCCATGGTAAGCGACCCTAGTATCACGGCAATAAAACTCGGAAGGATATATGAACCATCCATCCAGATAAGAGTACTTCATAATATAGAAGAAGAGGCAACAGAAAAAATTAATGATCCCGCAATACAAAATGCTCCATCTATGCCTCAACAAATAGGTGATCAATCAAATGAATCAGATTGGAGGATACCGATCCATCGATATTTACAAGATAACATATTACCTACCAATTCTCAAGAGGCAAGAAAAATTCAACTCAAATCAGATAACTACCAACTTCGGGATGGAATTTTGTATCGAAAATCATTTCTCGGGCCATTATTCCGATGCCTATCACAACAGTAAGGAATACAGATACTTAAAGAAATACATTATGGGGATGCAGGAAACCACAGTGGAAGATGATCACTTGCATTAAAAGCAAAAACCCAAGGTTATTACTGGATATCCATGCAAAAGGATTCAGACAACATGGTACGAAGATGTGAAGAATGTCAACGATTTGTAAAAAACATCAAAGCACCAGCCACATAACTAAATTCTATACTCAGTCCATGGCCATTCGCAAAATGGGGAGTAGATATTGTTGGTCCGTTAGTTGAGGGAACCAAAAAGAGAAGATATTTAATAGTAGCTACCGATTACTTCACTAAGTGGGTAGAAGCTAAAGCATTAGCTCGGATTAGAGATTCCGATGTATTCACATTTTTATTTGAAAATATCATATGTAGATTCGGGATCCCAGCAGCCATAGTTTCTGATAATGGACAGCAATTCCAAGGAAGGAACATCAATATGTTGTTTGAAACATATAATATACAACAATACAAATCCACAACATTCTGTCCCCAAAGTAATGGACAAGATGAATCCACAAATAAAACAATTACAATAAATCTGAAGAAAACATTGGATGGGTATCATAAACGTTGGTGTGAACAATTGCATAATACATTATGGGCATATCGTACCACGAGAAAAGAATCCACTGGAGAATCACCTTTCCTTCTTGCATATGGTGCAGAAGCAGTCATACCAACTGAAATCATTTTACCCACAACAAGAACAGAAGCATGGGAGAAAAATCTAAATACAGATCTACAAAAATTGGATGATTTAGAAGAAAAGCGGGAAGTGGCACTCCAGAAAATGGAAAATTATCAAAGAAGGTTGGCACGGGATTATCACAAAAGGGTCAAGTCCCGAAACTTTATTCAAGGACAAAATGTTTTACGACAAATCCCAGAATATCATCGGGACAAATGTGCTGGAAAGTTCGCACCAACTTGGGACGGTCCATATATAATACACGCATTAGCAGGACAAGGATCGTACTATCTTCGAAACATGCAAGGAGACACCTTACAACATCCATGGAATGCACAATACCTGAAGCTTTATTATCCATAAGTAATAGTGCAATTTTGGAGGCTAACACAGGTACTTAAGTCTTTATTTGATCCTCTATTTTACAATAAAATTCTTTGTGAATTTATACTTACAATAAAATTCAAATCCAGGAACATCTCATTCTGGAAAACGCTCCGATTGGCGACATAATCAAAATTCAAATCCAGGAACATCTTATCCTGGAAAACGCTCCGATTGGCGATACAATCAAAATTCAAATCCAGGAACATCATATTCTGGAAAACGCTTCTATTGGCGACATAATCAAAATTCAATATCAATGCCAAAGAGGTAAACGTCCTATTAGAATTTAAATAATTCAAAAATTCTAATAAAGAAGGAATGCCTAACTTATGGTTATCATTTTCAGAGTACGTTCGGGACCAACCCTGTATCTTACCCCTGGCCCGGGTTTGTTTCGTATGTGTGGGATCTCGAATTATATGTTTTGAGTTATATACACTTCAATCCATTGTACTCCTGAAACGGTATGATTAACCTAAATTTTTTATAAATATCATATTTTGTGCAGGAACAATATCCAGAATACAATCCAGTAAAAAATGAAAGCTCCCAAAGTGACGTTTTCAATGATAATAATTCAAGCGTCAAAACAACAGAGGATCGGGACACGAAAATAGAATACCAAAAGATGAAACTAAAAGTAAGTACAACTACGCTTCAGGGTTGGGCCGTCAGAAGGGTTGAGGAGGAACCACTGGAACATCGGCACGACCATTCAACCCAGAAGGATCGGCTTGAGCACGATCCAAGGCAGAATTGAACGACATTGCGATTTTTGCCTTGGCATCCTGTCTCACCCAGACAATAATCAATTTCTGATTGAAGATCTTTAATCTTCTGCTGATCTTTCTCTGCTTTCTCTTTTTCAGCATTTAGTTCCTTCAATAGCTCATCAGATCTTGATTGTACTTTTGTAATTTCCTGTTCTTGAGTACTCAGCTGAAATTGTAAATCCCGAAGCTTAATTGTGTTCAGCGACACATTTTTCTCTGAAATCTTCAACTCTTCAGTAATGTTAGCTATGGTATTGTTTGCAATATTAAGTTCGGCTCCTGCTACTGTTGCTCGGCCATTGGCTTCATTCATCTTTTTTTCTAGCACTGGAAATCAGAATGAATATTAGATAAACCATATAACACCGTCAATAAAACAACCATATAACTTAAACATATACCTCTAACTACAGATTTAAACTCCGCTTCTTTAAGGGTTAAAATTTTCAGAACTTCTTGATACTTGAATTCAGCTCTATTACGTCTCCAGGTATTCAACTCAATACTATCGGACAATTGTGCTAATTTCCCTTTAACCAACTCCATATCCATATTTACTTCTCTTGCATGATTGTTCAACTGAGTCATCCTACGATGAAACCTCAACAGAGATTACAAGTCTCCCTCTGATCCCATAAATGAAGGGCAGATTCTCAAAAAAAAAAAAAAAAAGAAAAAAAAAAAGAAAAGAAGAAGAACAAGAAGAAGTACGATCTAAGCCCACACCAAATGAAGGAACGAACCACAGGATCATACCCAAACATAGGTACGATCTAAGACCACACCAAATGAAAGAGCGAACCGAAGGATCGTACCCAACATAGGTACGATCTAACTTATAGAGCTACCAACTCAAAATAAAATATGAACCAAGAAGTAAGGAACGAACCTTGGTTCTGATCTTGAAGCTTTTGATTTTGATCCTCAAAATTTTGAAGCTTTTCCTGTTGTTGTTGTTGTTCTTGTTGTTGTTGAAGTTGATGTTGAAGATTGTTGTTTTGCTGCTTGAGATTTTCAATTTCTTGCTGCAAATTTTCATTTCCATTCTTCGCCTTTGCTACTTCATTCTTGAACATCAGCTCCATCATTACAGCCCGAGCCTTATAGAATTTGTACGCTGCAAATGTACAATCGGTACCGTATTTAAGCTCAGGAAGAACTTACTGTGGAAAAGAGTACGATGAACCCTCTGCCATAGTCAAAATATCAATCAAAGAAGAGGGAAGACTGAGCGAGTATGATTGATCGAAGCACTCGTTTTCGAACCAAGCATCCCGAGTACTATCCAGCGAAGCAGCACCAAATAAAGTTCGCAGCCTAGCCATTGAAGCAGTATCGGATTTTGAGGAATCATGCTGAGCGGAAGTATTCAGAAACCCTTTGGAAACAAACCATTGAAAGGCTTCATCTTCTTCACCTGCAAGAATGACTCCCTCATCTTCTTCAGAGAAAGGCCATTGGATGGAGGGTTCAGCATCAGGCATTTCATCATCGTTATCACCAGCAGGAACAACAGATCGAGCTAATGTCCCGATGGGGGCATCTGATGTATGAATAACTTCAGAAGCATTTTCATCCCCAACAGGGTGCAGAACATCAAGAACAACAAAAGCCGGAACACTTGGGACCATATTTTCAGCATTGGCCTCTCCAGAGATCTCATTCCTTTGTTCCTCTACATTAACATTTTCATTTTCAGCATTTTCTTCAACATCAACAGCTTCGATCAATTCTTCTGCATTTTCTTCCTCAATAGCAATATCGTCTGCTTCTTCTTGAGGTAATCCAGTGAAAACTGTTATTGTACCGATACATGGAGCAACGTGCTCTATCTCAAAGGTAAAAGGAAGAGGAGAAAAAGAATCAAAGATAATGGAGGGAGCAGTGGTGGTTGGAACAGCTTCAGAAATGGGTGGGGGTATTGAAGGCTGATCTGAAGAAAGAATAGGCTCCCCTACACTAACGGGAACAGCGTTGATGATAACATCCTGTCCCGATACCTCTGTACGGACCGAACTTTCAGCGCCCTGTCCCGTAGCAGCTATAAGAGCGGAACCGCTGCTCCCCTCACCTAAACAATCCCTAATTTCCCCTTCCTCTGCTTCGGAAGGGTACATCGGTCTTCTCAATTTTCTCTTTTTCTTTGTTTCTTCAGGAAAAACTAACTTTCGTTTCCCTTTACCTTCAATAACCTCCTCTTCAACTCTCTGTCTTCCCTCAACAATTTGAATACCAAGACTTCGGCGTGGAGGAGGAGGAGGGACATCATTGGCGAGAGTCAGGTTCAATCTGAAACACAAACATTTGACCCATAAGGAAAAATTCAGTAGTAGCTCGGAACAACATTGAAATAAAGAATAATACAAACCTTATAATCGAACTTATAGTCATCGAAATTTAACCGCCAAGGACAATAGTTTGGGAAACGGTTTCGGAGCACTTGAATTTCATTGGTGGAAATGTTACCGTAAATCCAAGGACCTTCAATTACGATTGGAGTACGGTACCATTTATAGTCATGATCCTGGCGAATTCTCTCCTTTGTGGGAAGAGTGGTATTGGGATCGTCAATTTCATATAATAAGGGAAATCCCGAATGACATTTCCTAACGGGGCTAACGCTCCATTTCACATAATTTTTCTTTGTAATACCATCTCCATATGTGGTAAGAAAATTTTCAATAGTATAACTACTGCGTTCTGTAGGATCTGGAACGTAGCAAGAAAGGTTAGTCCGCCCCTCACTCCGAAGATAGCATTCATCAAGAATACGACACCAATTTCCATTGTACTGAGCAACGGATCGAGCAAGTCCGTGAGGAGAATTACCACGAGTCGCAAGGACTTCAAATTGAAAAGGATTTTCTTCTTCATACAATGGAATACGAAGTCCGGCCTCTAAAGCACCAGCAGCAATTAATAAACGATTGGGAGAATAATTAAACTTCTGCATCGCTCCTAAAGTTAATACATCGGAAGTCTGGTCAAAAAATGATACTTTAAAACCCTCGAGATCATGCCTTTGCTTAAAATTCTCAATGTTCATTGTTCGATAACTATAAGATGCTTGAGAACGTTTATTTCTGGAGGTGGGATTGACAGATGCAGAAACCTCGGGAGCCGGGTTGCGAACAGGCCGAGGCACAGCGTACCTAGAAGAAGAAACCCTAAGAGGTCTTCCAGAGTCTTGATGATCACCGGAAGTATGGGGATTCCTGGACGACATGATGTTTTATCTGAAAAGAAAGTTTTAAAAAATCAAAAGATGAAGGACTCAATTCAATCATATCTGTGAAAAGTTAAACATTAAACTAAAAAACTAAAATTAAAATTTTTAACATACCTGAAGAAAGAAGATAAACAGTTACTTGATCAAAGGAAAATTAAATATGATTGATGCTAAAAGTTCCTGAACAGTTGGGAGAACGAAAGCACTTGAAAAATTCAAGGAAGACAAAGAGCAGCAACTTTAAGAGGTAAAAACAAAAGTGAAAAAGACTGCATCGAATTTAAAGCAAAGAATAGAAACCGTCATAATTAGGGGAAGACATTAATTAAGGCAAAGATTTGATTTCCTCGATAAAAGGAGTAACTGACACAAACATGATAATAAAAGATACTGCTTCCGAAAAGTTCGCATAACGTGAGAAAAGAGGTAGTGGAAAAGCAGGGAGTAATAATTCTTTTGTTTTTTTTTCAAAGCCTTGGATCAACCGTTAAAAGTTTTTGAAAAAAGAAAAAAAAGGGGGCAAGATGTTGGGAAATAAAAGAAGGGCGACACGTGTAAGGCAATTAAGAAGGAAACAATGAAATTAAGAAGAATGAGAAGCACACAATCAAAGCCGTATCGAAGGATCGAAACGGGACAGATGTGAGAGACTGAGCAAATCTCTGCATGATTGACACCTAAGATCGGGAAAGTAACATCACACTGATCGAAACAGATAGCATTAAATGCATATGGAACGGGAAAGTAGGAGTAATGATGAGCATGAAGCGGGAAAGTAAGGCAATAATTACTTTTATCCTATGAGTAACACGTACGATCGGGACAAAACTGATTCTCAAGGAACGAAGAACACGTGTAAACCAAACAAGGTAGCGTACCAAAAGGAAGGCATGACCTGTCAATCTTCCAAACATCCCGATCCTAATATAATAAGGAGAACGATAGAGGGCATCGGGACAAAAAGGACCCACTAATAAATCTATAAATAGAGGAGAACATTCAACAAAGAGGGGGTCGGAAAATCAGAGAGAGAGAAGAAGAAAGATTATTAGGTATGTACTATAAATAATTAGATCAAAAAGATAGGGGATTGATGATTCATTTTCTTACTTTTAAGAGATGATGGATTTGTAACTGAGGTTTTGATCAGATTTATGATCTGTAAATGATTGGATTCTTAAAATGTCTATTAAATTATTGTTCTTAAATGTTTCTGTGTAATCAGTTCATCAGTTAAAGTATTATGTTTATTGTAATATCCTTAAATCATTGGTTGTTAATGTCAATAAATTTTGGCATAAACACCATAGATGGCCGCTCCATCCAAATATCCACAATGCACATCTCATATTCTTATTTCTTTTTTGGGAGAAGAAAATAGAGCATTGAAATATTTTGCTAATCAATCAAATGTTCGAACATCAGGTAATGAATGAACCTAGCTATAATGTAGTTTTACCGTCTAAAGATCATTGGTATCAGTCAAATTTTAACAATCCTTTTAGTTTTTCTGAAGTCTTTTCTTATGGATAATGTAACAGGGAGGAGTTGCTTAGACTCCATTAACTGTAGAGGATACTGATGGTTCCACTAGCTCCTGCTGGCCACTGATGGCAGGCCAGTCTTTTGCCGAGATAGACTGCAAATGGGACAATCTAACTAACTACTGCACAAAATAGACATGCCTCATCCGTACTCGTGTAGTTGCAGATTTCCTACAACCACACCCAAAGAATGATCCAAAGGATAATAATAACATCCAACGCAAGAGTAAAGATTAAGTGCAAATAAATAAAGTAGATACATGATTTTTACACAGTTCGATCATTAATGAGGTCTACATCCACGGATGGTTTCACTATAAGTATCATGGAATTATATGAGTCTCCCTTGCAGAGGAGAAGCTCTTTATAACTTTAGTGTCATGAGAGAAGAAAGAAGAAGAAGAAGCCCCTTTTCAAACATAATACATTTTCTTTATGTAGTAGAGAGTAGAAACAAAATTACATAAAGTCCTTAGCTTACAAACTAAGCTATGATGACTAGTTAAAGTGTAGATGATTCCATAAATGCTAAGACGCTTCGGCTCTAATCTCGCGCCACGTGTTGAGTAAGATTTATGCCCTCACAACTTGAGTGCATAATAACACAATGAGCATACGTTTCTAAACTGTCATGATAGAACTAGTCTTATAGTAACTAACCGTCATGAAATGGAAGATGATTTTTTAAAAGGGCTTGAGAAGAAATAAAGAGAAGAATAAAAACGCTTAGAAAATAAGCAATCAGCTACGGCTATCTGCTCGGAAACATTTGAAAAATAAAGTAAGTGTTGATATGCCTTGAATCATTTGTTTGCCGGAATATTACGGGGAGTCCGAGGGGCAGCGCCCCCCGCCTAAACGGTATACGTAATGTATTATGACTGGGATTATTTTCCGCTTTCTAGTCGAATTAGGGTTTATTTCTTTGCCCTATATATATGTATACGTTGTACCTAGAGTAAATATCTTTGGTATTCTGCTCAGCAATAAAACTCTGGTTTCTCTGCCGTGGAGGTAGCTAACGTAACAGTTAGTGAACCACGTTAAATCCCTGTGTTCTTTATCTGTTTATCGTTCTCGTTTGATCTCTCGTTATAACAAATTGGTATCAGAGCGAGGTTCGATTTCCGCCGAGAACGATGTCCGGATCCATGATGAAGATCGACAGGTTTACCGGGAGAAATAGTTTTAGTCTGTGGCAAATCAAGATGCGGGCTTTGTTGAAGCAACAAGGTCTTTGGTTGCCGTTAGCTTCAGATAAGAAGGGCGCAGATACATCCACCGCTGAGTATGCGACTATGGAAGAGAAGGCTCACTCTACGATTATGTTGTGTCTTGCGGACGACGTAATCACTGAAGTCGCAGATCAGGAAAAGGCCGCTGCTTTGTGGTTAAAGTTGGAAAGCCTCTACATGACGAAATCGCTGACCAACAAGTTGATGCTGAAGCAACGTCTCTTCAGTCTGCGCATGTCTGAAGGCACGCCTCTTAGAGATCACCTAGATCAAGTTAATACTATTCTGCTTGAATTGCGTAACATTGATGAGGTGGTGGAAGATGAGGATGCTGCCTTAATGTTGCTGGTGTCTCTGCCTCCGTCGTATGAGAATTTTAGAGAGTCTTTTATCCACGGAAAGGATACTATAACGCTCGAAGAGGTTAGGTCGTCTCTTCATACCAGGGAGATGCGACATAAGGCTGCTGGAACAGGTATAGAAAATCAGGCTTCCGGGTTGGTGGCAAAGGGAAGCAAGGACGGTAAGAAGGGAAAGAAAAATTTCGGCTATAAATTACCAAAGGACGTCTGTGCCATATGTAAGGAAAAAGGTCATTGGAAGAGGGAATGTCCTAAGAAGAAGAAGCAACAAGAACATAACTCTGGATCTGCAGCAGTAGCTCAATGTGGAAACACATCTGAGGGAGATTTTGTTCTGCTAACAGATGATTACACACATCAGTCTGATGTGTGGTTCCTTGACTCTGGGGCGTCCTACCATATATGTCCCAAAAGAGAGTTATTTACTACGTACAGCCGTGCAGATGGGGGCAGTGTCTCTATGGCAAACGGGTCTGTCTGCAAGGTGGTTGGAATCGGCTCAATCAGGTTTAGGACACATGATGGGAGGCTCTGCACATTGAAGGAAGTCAGGCATGTGCCACTCTTGACAAAGAATCTGATATCTTTGAGTCTGCTAGACAGCAAGGGTTTCAGTTTCAAAAGTGAAGGTGGAGGTTTGCATGTTTGCAAAGGTTCTGATGTGATTCTGAAGGGTGTCAAGCATGGAACTTTGTATGTATTACAGGGTTCAACAGTCACAGGTTCTGCAGTTGTTGCTTCAACTGAAATTCAGGGATCTAATATGACCAGATTATGGCATATGAGGCTTGCTCATATGAGCGAACGGGGAATGCAAATTCTTTCAAAGGAAGATCTTCTCGGGGGTCATAAGACCAAGAACCTTGAGTTCTGTGAGCATTGTGTGTTTGGGAAGCTACAGCGCAGCAAGTTTCCTAAGGCAGTTCATCGGACCAAAGGCACGCTGGACTATATCCATTCAGATTGCTGGGGTCCCTCTCGTGTTGAGTCTCTGGGAGGTCACAGGTATTTTCTGTCTATCATTGATGATTATTCCCGGATGACTTGGATATTCATGATGAAACATAAAAGTGAGGCGCTTAGTAAGTTCAAGGAGTGGAAGACTCTGTTAGAAAATCAGGTTGGGAAGAAGGTCAAGAGGCTGCGAACAGATAATGGTCTAGAATTTTGTTCATATGAGTTTGATGATTTCTGCAAAGATCAGGGTATTGCTCGCCATCGCACAGTAAGGGCTACACCACAGCAGAATGGTGTAGCAGAAAGAATGAATCAGACGCTTTTAGCGAAAGCAAGGTGTATGCTTTCGAATGCAGGTCTTGCTAGACGGTTCTGGGCAGAAGCGGTTTCAACAGCTTGCTATCTTATCAATCGGAGCCCACACACAGGCATTGACTGCAAAACACCTTATGAGGTGTGGACTGGAAAAGCTGCAGATTATACAAAACTGAGGGTCTTTGGCTGTACTTCTTATTATCATGTAGATGAAGGGAAGTTGGAGCCAAGAGCTAAGAAGGGGGTTTTCATGGGCTATGGTGCAGGTGTGAAAGGGTACAGGATCTGGTCTGACAATAAGATTATACTGAGCAGAAGTGTAGTTTTTGATGAAAATTCTATGCTGACATCCAGAGAGAAGGTCACTGATGCACCAGAAAATGAGGTTGGTGTTAAGGAGGTGGAGGTGCAATTCATTCCAGAGGAGAATCAAGCACCTAAGTTGGTTGACGACCAACTACCACCATCAGTTACCGAAGAGCAAGATGCAGATGAGTCTGAGAATGCACCACCAGAGGAAGTTGAACATCGGAGCATTGCTACAGACCGACCTAGAAAGGTTGGAATAAAACCTCCAGCGAGGTACAGGTTTGACGATTTGGTAGGTTATGCATTGCATGTGGCCGAGGAGGTGGAGGATCACGAGCCGTCCACCTACAAGGCTGCAGTATCTGGAAACGAGTCAGCACAATGGCTTGCCGCAATGGTAGAAGAAATGGAGTCTCTTATCAAAAATGGGACTTGGGAGCTTGTAAAACTTCCTGCTGATAGAAAGGTAATTACCTGCAAGTGGGTTTTCAGAAAGAAGGAAGGAATGTCAGCTGCAGAGGGTGTCAAGTATAAAGCACGAGTGGTTGCAAGAGGTTTCAATCAGAGAGAGGGAGTGGACTACAACGAGATTTTCTCACCAGTGGTCAGGCACACTTCCATCAGAGTGCTACTAGCCATAGTTGCACATCAGGATCTGGAACTTGAGCAACTAGATGTGAAGACAGCTTTCCTGCATGAAGAGTTGGAAGAAGAAATATACATGAGCCAGCCAGATGGATTCCAAGTTCCAGGTAAAGAAAATTATGTCTGCAAGCTAAAGAAGTCCTTATATGGGCTAAAACAGTCCCCCAGGCAGTGGTATAAACGATTTGATAGTTATATGGTGCATCTTGGCTATCACAGGAGTCCGTATGATTGTTGTGTGTACTACAATGATACGCAGAATTGTTCACGTATTTATCTAGTTCTATACGTTGATGATATGTTGATCGCTGCTCAGAATAAATCAGACATTCAGAAGCTGAAGGGGTCTCTCAGTGCTGAGTTTGAGATGAAAGATCTGGGTGCTGCTCGGAAAATTCTGGGAGTAGAAATCTATAGGGATAGGAAGAAGAGAAAGCTATTCCTATCACAGGAAGGGTACATCAAGAAGATTTTGAGCAGATTTGGAATGTCTTCAGCCAAGCCTATAGATACTCCAATGGCATCTAACAGCAAGTTGGGAATGTACACGGTTCAGACTTATAAGGAGAAAGAGTACATATCTCGAGTTCCATATGCTAGCGCAGTTGGAAGTTTGATGTATGCTATGGTCTGCACTCGACCAGACTTAGCATTTGCTGTTAGTATGGTCAGTCGGTTTATGGTTCAGCCTGGGAAGGAACATTGTCAAGCTGTTAAAAGGATTTTCAGGTATCTTAGAGGTACCTCAGATGTCGGTCTCTGTTATGGGAACGATACCCGATGTTTAGTGGCTGGTTTCTCAGATTCTGATTATGCTGGAGATGTGGACAGTAGGAGATCTATGACTGGTTATGTGTTCACTCTTGGAGGTTCTGTTGTAAGCTGGAAGGCAACTCTATAACCTACGGTTACTTTGTCTACTACAGAGGCAGAGTATATGGCCTTGACAGAAGCTGCAAAGGAGGGAATTTGGTTAAAGGGGCTGGTTAATGATCTAGGCTTACATCAGGATCAGGCTATAGTGTATTGTGACAGCTTGAGTGCAATATGCTTAACCAAAGATCAAGTCCATCATGAGAAGACAAAGCACATTGATGTCAGGTATCACTTTCTGAGAAATGAGAAGAGAATTGAAGTGAAGAAGGTAGGGACAGCTGATAACCCTGCTGACATGTTCACCAAGCCAGTTCCTGAGAGCAAGTTCCAACATTGTTTGGACTTGCTCAATATCACAAGTCAATAGTCTGAGCCCCTGTCTAGGGGCATCTGAGGCAGAGAAATGTTCTGGCACTGTCATGGTGCATCTGTTTCTGTTGCTGGGAGGATTCAAGTCAAGGTGGAGATTTGTTGATATGCCTTGAATCATTTGTTTGCCGGAATACTACGGGGAGTCCGAGGGGCAGCGCCCCCCGCCTAAACGGTATACGTAATGTATTATGACTGAGATTGTTTTCCGCTTTCTAGTCGAATTAGGGTTTATTTCTTTGCCCTATATATATGCATACGTTGTACCTAGAGTAAGTATCTTTGGTATTCTGCTCAGCAATAAAACTCTGGTTTCTCTGCCGTGGAGGTAGCTAACGTAACAGTTAGTGAACCACGTTAAATCCCTGTGTTCTTTATCTGTTTATCGTTCTCGTTTGATCTCTCGTTATAACAGTAAGGTTTTAATCTCTTTTCAGAGTATTGCCCTTCAATTAATCCAATGCTCGCACGGTTGTTAGAAATAAAGAACAACATTTGCCACCTTAACTAGAGAAATTATTTACTTCGTACAAAAAATTATTTTTATCTTCATATCTTCTTTGAGACCAGTATCAGTAACGAAGTGGTTGCCATGGTTCTCTGCATAGGAGGGTATCATTATTCTTTTGAGAAAACAAAATTCATGATGTGTACGTAAATTCATTTATTGGGTCCTGGTTCACTTCACTTACTATAATTCTAATTCTAATTACATACAGCCAAACCAGCAATCAGATGAGTCATGACTACAACGATATGATGATCTTGTCTAATTGAAACCCTTGTCTACATTACTATGTATATAGACAAGACATACACTTGCCTCATCTGTAGTGTGCACTTAGCAGACCCATCAGCTTTTCTCGCAGTTCATGATGGCAAGCTCATCGGATCAAGCTCATCGGGTAAGAGACTTGATTTTCCGTTTGTGAAAGAGAGCTTAACAACTCAGTGGAAAACAAAGGGAGATTTTTCTATGACTATATATGGTGAACAAGCTTTCATGTTCAAATTTTCACAAGAAGAGGATATAACAAGAATTTTAGAAATGGATTCTCTGTATATTGCTAGTAGGTTGTTCTTAATTCGTCCATGGTCTCCATTTATTGAACAACATATTGGTTCAATCAGATCTGTACCTGTATGGATGATAATTAGAGATTTGCCAATTCATCTTTGGAATGCTACTGGATTTGCTAGGATATGCAGTCTTGTAGGAACTCCAATTATGATCACTGATACTCCTACAACAATGAAGACTAGAATGCCTTTTGCTAGAGTTTGTGTAGAAATCGATTCAAACTGCACTTTTCCTTCTGAACTTCCTTATCAAATTGATGATAAAAAGTATAAAGTGAGGGTTGAATTTCCATGGAAGCCTACTCTATGTTTTCTTTGTAAGAGTTTTGGGCACTCAAGTGCTAAGTGTGGTTCCAATCCTGCACCTAGGTAAAAAAAAGTGGGTTCCTAAGACTAGCAATGCTGCAACAGCCACGGTGGAGGTTCATGAGAATGGTGTAGGGGAGACAGCAGAAGTGGTTATAGAGTCTATGCAACAAGACTTGGTGGTCTCCGGTGTGGGAGCTGGTGGCTCTGCTCCTATTTCTATCAGACACACATAGAATTGAAGAGTCGGCTTCAGATATCCCACTTCAGCCAAATGGGAATGGCGTTAGTGAGGTGGGGGCTTTGGAAACGATTTCACCTAAATCAGCGGAAAAATGGTACACAAGAAGAACCAAAATATCAGGTAAGAAAGGGGCTTTGCCTAAAAAAGTTTCCATGTTTTGCGAACCCTTTTAGCATTCTGGAGACTGAAACTGATGGTGGTAATACTGAAATTTCAAATGGTTCGCCAGAAAATTTAGATGATGTTAGCATAGGGGAAATGGGTAATGCTAATGATATAGCTTTCATGGAAGCTGAAGGCACCGTAGTTAGTACTGATACTAGTGAAGGCTCTGAAAAAGCTTCTGAATACGAAACTGACGATGAAAAATCTTATTCCGAGGAAGATAGGGAAGTGAGAAAGGTTAAGGCTATTGTGGAAATTCCATTTAGAAGACCTCTAACTAACTTTCAACAGTTGGACAATGTTTTGAAACTTGGTGGTCTTTTAGACTTAGATAAAAAGGGTAGGAAAAGTGAAGACTATCTTTGATGAGATTGTTGAGAGAAGATCCAAATCTGAGAAAGAGCTAGCTAAGATTAATTGGAAGGGGGTTTTGAATAATGAAAACTTGGGTAGAGGAAAGAGAACACCAGCTAAGAAGAAGAAATAGGGTATTTGGCTCAAGGTTGTGGTGGTTTTTTTCTTTGTAGCCTGTTGGCAGTTTACTTTCGACTTTTGTGTCTTACTTGGGACGATGTTGCTTCCTTGTAGCACTAGCAAGAGTGCTTCTCATTGTTTTTTCTTTTCTTTTTCCTTTTTATCAATAAAGATTTACCCCTTTCAATTAAAAAAAACAAAAAATCTGGATGATTGAACAACAACAACTTCTTCAAGAGCTCTTACAAGTGCACAGCCAAAACCCAAAACGACGAGCAAGAAATTTGTTGTATCATCGAAAAACTCGTCAAACACTTCCAAGAGTATACTAATAGAAGGGCTCATCCTGCAGTAGACGAAGCTTCATCATTTTCTCACCTACATGGTGTACTTCCATTGAGAATTCGTGCCTATGGTTCGGGGGTTGCAGACCTTCGTTACTGATTCAACTCGTTTACTCGCTTTGTGGTTCTCGACTTGAGTAACAACTCAGTGAGCGCTTACAAGAAGTGTAGGGGGACAAAAATTCAACTCGCCACGTGTTCGTATCTCAATGCATGCACACGAGAGAGAGATATTTCAGGTAAATACTGAAGATATACTGGGTCAACATAGGGATTTTCACCATTGAATAGAATTAAGACGCGTGGAAAGAACTACCAAAGAATCAACGGCTAAGTTTGAATTGGACAATTGGGCATTTAATGCGCGAATAGAGCGATCACATCAACTGTCTATTAGCTGTCAGGATAAGTGGCGCAATACTATTGGAGCAAAAGCGGGAGATCAACGATAGTTATAGCGAGGGTTATCAGGCGAATTCAACAGCGAAGGAAAATGTTAACAAAGAAGAGTTAACAAAGAAGAGTTCAACACCGAACATGATACAATAAGATTACCTCGGCGAAGAAGACTATATCCGAAGAAGAAAGTATCTGAAGTAAAAAGGAATTGTATTCGAAGAGTTGAGAACTAAACCCTAATTTTATATTGTGGCTATAAATAGGCCTGTGTGTAAATGTAATAGGGGTTGATCAATTCTATAAGAAAACAAGAGAGAGTAACCCTGAGAGAGTTCATAAGCAACCTTCTGAGCTTGTAATCACCATCAAATCATAATGAAATCCCTCCCGTGGACGTAGGTTTCAACACCGAACCACGTAAATATCTTGTGTTTTTCATTCTTATTATTATTGTGTGAGTTTTATTCATAAAATACAGGTAGAAGATGTAAAAGAAAGCTTTTGGATTGATCTTGGGTGTATTGTGGGATTTCCTGCAACTACATTTTGGCGTTAGAAACAGGGAACTGAGTAAAGGATTTATCCTACCTGTTATTTTAAAAAAGTCTTAAGAGATTTTGTAAGAGTTTATTTCATTTTTGCATTTGCTTTCTTTTCTAAAAAAATAATTAAAAAATAATTAAATATATATATATATATATATATATATAGATAGATTTTGTTAAATCTAGGGTTTTATAGATTTATAAGTAATATATATATATCTTTATATCTGAGTTTCTAAGAGCAAGTCTCTAGAAATACAATAATCTAAGAAAATGAGATTTAAGTATTTGAAGTTTTTTAAAATATAGATCACGGATTTAGCTAACAACTTTCTAAAAATCTTGAAATTTTGAACTTCATATGAGAATATAGGAGGAAGATTTCGGTTTTCAATAGAGTGATAAAACAAGATTTTTAGTTTTTGATAAGTTAACAACAAAGGAATTTATTCTTGAAAAAACATTATTTTCAGTGGCAAAATCGTAAGTAATTAATAACTTTTTTGCTTGAGATCTACGTAGGATCGGGTGCAAAATCATTGGCTTAGGTTAAAAATTTAGTATTGAAAGGCGGCTGTCTAATCACAATCATTAGATCCACATTCAATATCGTGAATTGTGGGAGCCACTGATAGGAACTTGTTGAAGGAGTACATAAACATCATTTTTATTGTGCAGAAACTTGAGTGAGCAGCGATGGTGTCAAAGGCAGATAGAGAAGTTCAAATGAGAAGCAATAACGTAGCGAACCCGAGGAAAAATCCACAAGTGGATGAGACAACAGGAGGGGGCCATGATAAAGAAAGAAGACCGAGCCCTAGGCAAAGCATTTCTTTACGAAATATGAATGAAAAAGAAGCTAGAGTGGAAAATGATGTTTCAAGTGATGGAGATCAGTCCGATGTTGAGCAATAGTTAACAATGGAAGAAATGAAAGCTAAACTCGCCAAAATCAGAGAGGCAAAGAAAAAATCAGCCGAAGATCGAGAGCTGCTACGAAAGAAAAATATGGAGCTAGAGGAACAAAATTAGAAATTACAGGAAGGGGCTCTAGAAAAATTAGAATCGTCAGTAGCATATAAACACAAGTATCGAGACCTAAATAACAGGCGAAGAAGAAATCGTGAGAATAGTCAAGAAGAGGGTGACGCAAGAAAACGTCAAGAAGAAGTGGAACATCAGTTGAAAAGGGTCAAGGAACCAGCTGTGAATCAGAAAGTGGTAAAGGAACTAAAGCATATGAGAGCCATGATTCAATGTTTCCAGAATAACAAGGGATAACAATTGACAGATGCATTAGAAGAGGCGAAGCGATCACCTTTCAGTGTAGATATTCTTTATGCAGCCTTGCCACCTAAATGCACAATGCCAACTTTCAGAAGCATCTTCGATGGAACTGGGAGTGCTATACAACATATTAAGGCATATCAACGATTGTTACTGCAATGGGAACACAAAGATGAAGTGATGTGTAAATACTTTCCAGCAAGTTTAAAAGGCGAGGCATTGGCATGGTTTGATGCACTTCTAGAATACTTAATCACACCATTTCGATAAATAGAGAAAGTGTTTCTAGCAGCCTACATGCACAACAATTTGTTGAGAATGGAAGTTAAAAAATTATTTATCTTGAAGCGAAGACCTAGTGAAAGTCTGCGAAACCTAGTAAGTAGGTGTAGGAAATTGTGTAACAAAGTTATGGGTCACGAGTCTCAAACAAACTTGGTTAGGGGTTTCGTAAATACGTTGCTGATCTGCTATATATGGCCATATTCAAGAACAAGAATACGCTAATCTTGCAAGAACTTCGGGAGTTTCAAGAGGAATATATAGCTCTGGACGAGATACAAAGAGAGGTGTCTTCGCAACCTGTAGTAACGAAGGAGACCATTTTCCGAAGTTCAACGACAACTCAGAGAAACACAAATGCAATTGGTGATGTACCACAGGTAGAGTACAGAGTCATTTATCGGGAAAATCAACGACGAGTACCTCAATAATATATACGATCAAGAAGGGCCTGGGAAATGATGTCGGGAGATTCCAGAGACAGTGGGAGTATTCCTCTCGCCGAGGCAGATTCAATAATCAAAGATTTGGTGTACAGAGGCCAAATTCTCCCAGATTTGAAGACCTAAGGCTACCTAAATTAAATGCACCATTATCGGTGATATTGTGACATATTGAAAGAATGGAGTCTGCAAGTATTTCGTACCCACACAATAGAAGGGTGAAGCCACCCCCTCCAGGTATGGTAATCAATTTTGTGAATATCATCAATTCCATGGCCATACTACTGATAACTGCATGAATGGATAGTATTACGGTTGATAAAATAGGGAAAACTTCAAGCGTTCTTGGGAGATCTACCACCTCCACCACCATTACAAGCGGATCCAGAGGTGCCGTGAGTGCGTAAAATTGATATTGAGATAGAAAATAATTTCTTACGATGCAATTCAATCATTCATTCGGCGAGGATTGATGCAAACTTCACAGCAACATCATGGGCAAGTGTTAAGAAAGCCCATCCCTTGGAGAAATGGATGGTACAACCAATCGTATTTTCAGCATCCGAAGCACCTGAGAATGGGAAATCGCATACGGATCCTTTAGTAGTCACTTTGAAAATGAACAAATGGGCAGTGGACGAAGTCTTGGTGGATAGCGGAAGTTAAGTGGACATCCTTTTCTACAGTACGTTCAAGCGAATAAACTTTCCATATTCTGTATTCATCCCATCAACCTACAACATTTACGGATTCAATGCAGTACCCTCAAGGAAGAAAGGGGAATTTACTTTGGTGTTATATCTTGGAAAGTTGGAAACAATAACTACTTTATGTGTAGTTGATGTTGAGTCACCCTATAGTGCGATTGTTGGAAGACTATGGGTCCATGGAAATAGCCTTCACTTATTATTAATGTCTATGTTTTCCAGTACCAGATGGCGTAGCTGAAGTAAAAGGAGATCCTGCCGAAGCAAAGTATTGCAACCAATATAAGGAGAGAGCTGACAAAATCAATGAAAGAAGAAACAAGCTAAAGAGAGCAAAAATGAGCAACACATGCAGGTGTATGAGGTGAATACGGCAAGAGGAAATGTACTTCCAAGCGAAGATACAAGCAAAGAAGGTTCGTCGGCATAAAAATTAAAGGGGCCACCCCCCTCGGAGACCCAATAATGAATTTCACAGTAATAAAGCCTACTCGAGATGTAAATTTGGGATCCGAAGATGAGCCGAAAGTGGTCAAGATATGTACGAAGCTAAGCGAGAACGTGGGAAAAAGGTTGGAAGATTTATTGAGAGAATATGTTGATGTATTCGCATGGAAGATGGAGGACATGCCGGGAATAAATCATTTGGTAGCTTGAAACAGGCTGCATATTGTCCCAAAGACAAAGCCTTTCAAACAAAGAATCAGGAAAGTAGCAACAGTTTATCACGAAGCTATCGAAGCTGAGTTGAAGAGGATCAGTGAAGCAGGGATTATCAGGCCACCAAAGTACCCACAGCGGATTGCAAACATGGTAATTGTTCCGAAGAAGAACAAAGGAATCCGAATTTGTATTGATTTCAGTGATCTGAACAAAGCATGCCCAAAAGACATCTTCCCTCTGCCAGACATACCTCAAATGGTTGAATCAGCGATATGATATGAAACTCTTTCTCTCATGGATGGATATTCAGGTTATAATCAAATACCACTCGCCGAAGAAGACCAAGAACATACTTCTTTCTTTACCCTGAGTGGATTATAATGTTATACAAGAATTCCTTTTGGGTGGAAGAATGCAGGGGCAACTTTTCAACGAATGATGGAAAAATTATTTTCTCAGTGGGTACATACCACATTGGAAGTGTATGTAGATGATATGTTGGTAAAAGCAGAAAGTCTAAAGACCATGTGAGATACCTGAAGGGGATCTTTGATCAAATGCGCAAGTTCAAAATGAAAATTAATCCTGCGAAGTGTATCTTTGGTGTTTCTTCGGGAAAATTCTTGGGATATATAATGTCAAAAGAATGGGATAGAAGTTGATCCAACAAAAGTACAGGAAATCAGGGACATGCCATCACCAACAACAATAAAAGACGTGCAAAAGCTTAACGGATAACTCGCAGCTTTAGGAAGATTCATCGCTCGATCTTCTAATAAATGTAAGCCATTCTTTGATACATTAAAGAAAGGAGCGAAATTTACATGAACAGAGAATTGTGAACAGGCACTTCAAAGAATTAAAGAATATTCAGCGAAGTTGTCAGTATTGCAAAGACCTGAGCCAGGGGAGCAACTCTTACTGTACCTCGCAGCGACTTCGGATGCCATCAGCGCAGTATTGTTTCGAACGGACGAAGGTGTTGAGAAACCTATATATTACATCAGCAAAACACTAGGGTCAACAGAAAGAATCTAAACGAAGATTGAGAAATTGATATTGGCATTGGTATATGGTACTCAGAAACTACAGACCTATTTTTAGGATCACCCTATCGAAATAATGACGAAGACACCTATTTAGTCAGTGCTAAAAAGTTCACGACGAGTTGGAAGAGTGTCGAAGTGGAATCCGCAAATTGAACAATTTGGTGTGGAGTATGAGATATTAACGTCCGTAAAATCTCAGGTTATTGCCAATTTTATGGTCGACTTTTCTTTGGAAGAAGATGAAGATGTAGAAGAAATGCTAAATTTGGAAGAAGATCTTGCAGATCCCAAGGATATGCTCAAAGAGAATCATCCGAGTATGTGGGACGTATATGTTGATGGATCCTCAAATAGCTAAGGAAAAGGAGTTGGCGTAGTAATCACTTCACCAGGAGGAACGAGAGTTGTTCGATCATTCCGGTTGGAATTTTTAGCAACCACTAACGATACTGAATACGAAGAAATGATACATGCACTTAGATTGGCAGTTGAAATGAAACTTGATGACATCAGGCTTACAAGTGATTCCCAGTTGGTGGTTAGGCAGATAGAAGAAAGATATCAAACATTTGATCTCGTTGTTAAGATATCGAAGAGTGGCAAGGCATCATGCGTCTCAGATTCCAAATATCAAGTCGCGATATATTTGCCGAAAGGACAACCGATTGGATGACGTGTTAGCTTTCGTGTCCTCAATGATGAGTGATCCAGATACTACATCAGTGCAGGTGGCATGGCTACGATACTCGTCATAAGAACAAGTAGTTACGAATACGGAAGCATTAGCAATCAATGTAGACAATGATAAGGGAGTGAATGATTGGAGAATCCCAATCCATGAATATCTGAGCGAAGGAAAATTACCTCGAGATAGGTTACAATCTAATAAGATCAAGAACAAGTCCACGAATTATCAGTTGTGCGAATGCTTTTTGTATCATTAGTCTTTCCATAAACCATTTCTGCGGCGCTTATCTAAAGAAGAAGGGATGAAATTTTTGAAAACTATACACTATGGAGATGTGGGAAATCATAGCGGTACAAGATCGTTGGCACAAAAGGCGAAAGCTCAAGGATACTTTTGGCCATATATACACGATGATGCAAAGGAAGTAACTCAAAGATGCGAAGCGTGCCAGAGATTTGGCAAAAAGATCTATGCTCCAACGATAAATTTGCATTCGGTGCTTAGTTCATGGCCTTTCCTAAAATGTGGAGTTGATATTTTCAGGCCTCTGGTTCCAGGGACAAAGAAAAGAAAATATTTGATCGTAGCTACATATTATTTCACCAAGTGGGTAGAGGCAAAACCATTGAAAAATATTGGGGAAAAAGATGTGTTTGTTTTTCTGTTTGAACATATTATTTGCAGGTTCGGTATACCAACATAAATTGTCTCGTAAAATAGGAAAAAATTTGAAGGATAAAGCATCGCTATGTTATTCAATGCATTCAAGATTCAACAAGGAAAGTAAACCCCAATCTTTCCATAGAGTAATGGGCAAGCAGAGGCAACAAACAAGACTATTGTAGATAATTTGAAAAAAAAAAATGGATGAGAAACATAAGGAATGGTGCGAAGAACTGCATAATATGCTATGGGAATATAGAACAACTCAGTGAAGTGCAATAGGGATGTCTCCATTCCATCTGATGTACGAGGTATAATCAGTCATTCCCATAGAAGTTATGATACCGAAAACAAAAAGGGAGGCATGGATAAAAAATCTAACCTCGGATCTCATATTACCCAAGTTGGATTATTTGGAGAAGAATTGAGAAAGAGCCTTATAGCACATGGAAAATTATCACAGGAGACTTGCAAAGGAATATAATAAGAAAGTCAGGATGCGAGACTACGAGCCCAGCGAGATGGTTTTGCGAGAAAATACCACCATATCAAAAAGGACCCGGAGGAAATCTAGAACCAACATGGGAAGAACCGCACATTGTGAAGCGAATTTTTGATAGTGGAACTTATGAGCTAGTGGATCATGAAGGACAGAAGTTGGATCATCCATGCAATCCTAAATACATCAACAAGTATTATCCATAAAATTGATGACGAAGATTCATGAAGTAGGTATGATGATACACTTAAAATAAGTGCATAAAATTTTATAAAACCTGTATTACAGGCTAGAACCCCATATGATGTGATCTGAAAGTTTCTTACGAGGCAAGGGTAGTCAAAACATGAGACCTATAATTCTCCCAAGAGGCAAAAAGCAAACTTATAAGACCTATGACATATTATCTGGTGAGGTTCTAGGATCTTTCGCCTAAAAAGGCTAGAGGCATACTGAGTAAGACCTATGAGGGGGAGGTTAAGACCTCATTAAGAGGATGATAAGATCTCACCCGCCAAAGTCAAGAGGCATCTAAGGCCTAAATTTCGCTGAATATCGTAGGGTTGTGGTTTGCCGCTTCTCGTCGAATCATGGCCCGGTGAAAGACATTCGGCAGGAGGTATAGACTATGCAAGAGGCGCCAAGGTACATAGTTGAGGCATGGGTTCCCGACACGCTTGAAGCGTGACCGACCATTTCCACATGGCCAAGTTCTTGATAGTTTATGCCTGGTCCCCAAGAAACCCCTCTTAGGGTATGGACCTCGTACCGCCGAAGGAAAAAGAGGTCCACGAAAACAAACTGGTTGTTGCATAAAGAGATGGGAGGAGCTAGGTAGTAGCTACCAGAAGTAAGCTTCCTTTAACAGGCATCCAGGGGGAACATAAAAGGATGACACCATCCTCTAGGGAGCTGAAGTAGCCTGATAAGGCGAGGTTTGAGAGACTATTGCTCACGAGAGTATTTGGGCTCGCTTACTTTACCGAAAAAGTAAATGGCCATCAAGAATGCACCGCTTCATATAAAAATTAACGAGATTTAAGATTCGTGAGATTGTGCGAACTTTTAAGCTAAATAATAGAAGTACACGAAAACTGGAAACATATCATTTTGATAAAGTTCTAAACGAGGACAATTTAGCAAAAAATATATATTCATTAATTGGAATTTGTCATCTTACAGGAAAAAATTAATGATTATCGGCTCAGGCTACAACAAAAGGAACAAAGATGTAAAAAGACAAAAGGCTAAGCTAAGCTTGAAAATCTTCATTTTCTTTTGCTAGAATTTTTCTTTCGGAAGATTCTTCAGTACAAGATTTCTCCAAGGGTTGTTCCTGGCGATGTTGATATTCATTAACATTTTCTTTGGGATAAACCGTTTCTTCGCCATCTCCCTTGGTCTCTTTATCAATGTCTTCTTTTTCCTCTTCATATTCTTCTTCTTCGTTGTCAGAAGTGACCTCAGGGAATTTCAAAGTGACGTGACGAGCCTTGAGCCTATCAGAAAAATTGTTGGAAAATTTCTGACAAATATTGTTTGACGAAGCCTGATAATCTTTCTTTATCTGTTTGAAGGAAGCTTTGTGATCTGCTTCAAATTGGTTAAATTCCGAGTCAAGCTTTTTTTACTTCACCAAAAGATCCTCAAACTTATGGGATTCAACGTCCTTGCCAACATGAGCTTTCTCCAAATCTCGTCGAACTTGATCTAGCTCCTGGCAGATTTGTTTCAGCTCTTCTCCTCTTTGTCTTTCCGAATATGCAAAGAAAAACAAAACTGATTAGCCAAGAATACAGGGCAGTCAGAGGCATTACGAAGCTAAAATTGACCTTCTAAAAATAACCTTCTTTCTGTGAGATAACAATTTTTAAGGTTTCTTTAACATCTTCCTTTTTACTTGTTAGCTCAACGACTTTACATTGGGTGTTACCCAACTGATCCATGGTCTTTTCTGAAATATTACCAAATTGAGCTTGGTATTAGGCAATTATTTTATCCTTCTCCTTCATCTGAATATCATATTTCGCACTGTCCGCTAACACCATATCACTGGTCTTTATGATTTCTACGTTCTCTAGACGAACCTTGCGAAAATATGATTTAACCTTTTCAAGATCCTTCTGCAGTTGATCATGAGCCGTTTGCAGTTTGTTGAAATCAGTACGTACATAACGAAGATTTTTTTGGGATGTACGAAGGTTGTTCTGTGATGTGTGAAGATACTTTTCAGCAGTGCGAAGCTTGGCCGCAGACGTATCCTTCCTTGCGAGAAACTTTTTCTTATCAGCTCGGAGAGACTCAAGTTCGCCTTCAAGCTCTGTATTTTGGCGAGTCAGTTCCATATTATTATGATCAAGATGCAAATTTAACTCATCTACATTCTGAAGCTCGCGAACTAGTTGATATATACGATGGCCCATTCCAACATCATTGTCTAATTCAAAATCTAAAAATTCAATTTGCTGCCTATATTCTCTATTTTGCTCGCGCAACATCTCAACTTCTAATTGGCTTTGGTTGGCAGTTCTTTGGCGAATTGGGCAGCGTTTTTCGGAGCAGAACACACCTAAGTATCAGCTAGCGATGAATGAATGAGAAGACTAAAGTTAAGGTGATGTGGCGAAGCTTACCACGAAGTTTTTCAACTCATTTCCTTTGAGAATTTGCAGCATCCTTCTCGGAATCCAATCCCACTTGCATCGTTTCTTTATCTTTTCTTAGCTGCAAAATATCTTTCTCCAGCCTTATACAATCCATTTCCGAATGGCGAACCTCCTCCAGTGAACAAGCTTGAGGTTATAATCCTGCACGACAAATTTACATTAAAAAAAGGAGTTGCGAACATGATAGATAAATTAAGGAAATGATAAAACATACCAAGGTCAGCAACCTAGATGGATGAGCTCGACTCAGGGAAGAGGACACTTGAATCTTTGATTGAGTATCTAGCGAAAGAAAGAATTATATAGTAAAGCCATCATAGTGTTGCAGACTTCTGAAGGAGTGTTTATTGACACCCCTTCCTTGATAACTTTGAACATTTGCATCCAAGTGCTCATCTCGCGAGAAAACTTATTCTGGAAAGTCTCCAGCGTAGAGGACTCAATCTGATTTTCAACTTCCTTTTCAGGATCTTGTGAAGACCTTTCCCCAGTCTCAGATACCTTTGCACCATCAGATTTGGGTTGAACCACTTCTGATACCGAAGGAATATCAGAAGCAGGATTCGTAGGATCCACTTGAAAATTTTCAGGAGGCACCATTGAATCTTCTTTCTGCTCCTCCTCAAGAATTTCTTCTTTGGCGGCTTTGTTTTCAGCCTCCTGAGCAATAATATCCTCCTTCGGCTGATTTTCAGTCACCTAAGTGGTCTTCAGCGAAGGTGATGCTTCTAGTTGATCATCTTCTATCATTGGTACCTCAAGTGAGGCACGAATCTTCGTAGGATGACGAGTTTTTTTCTTTTAATGGCGAAGTTATTCCATAACTAGTTTTTGTCTTCGCAACAACGTTAACCATCGTCATATAAAGAACATAGGCAATAGGGGAAATACAATAGTGAGAGAATATATTCTTTACCTTCCTAGGCTCCAAAGACGAACGTTTACGAGACTTGGAATTTTCCTCATTCACAACAACAACATCCTGGAATCACAAAGATCAATAACGAAGAATCTAAAAAGAAAAATAACAAAGCAAAAGGAAGAAAATAGTACCTCGGGTGTCCTGTAGGACCATCCAAAGAACCACGCTTCGTATATAGGGAAATTATGATGCTCCCCCAATGGACCCTGACGAGGTATACCATCAGAATGCCTACCTCAAACCCAGGGGCCTTAAAGTATTAAAGGATATTTCATCCAGTTCTCGTCGCTGGAAAGATGAAGATATTGGTTTGTCTTGTTTATCCTCGGATCTAAATCAGGGAGAAGTATTGTATCGTCGGTGATGTTTGACCTGAAGCGCATAACCCATCTTTCGGCTCGGCGATCAAAGCGATTTTGAATATAGTTTGATAGGAACGAACTTGCGGTATAATCAGACGAAGTGAAGGGACGATTTTTCCCAGGAATGTTAGAGTATCCTTGTGAACGTGCAACGAATTCATTGACCAAACGAATAACATTTCCGCTCAGTTGAAATACACCTCGCTGAGGCAAGAGACGAGTCAAAACCTTGTAGAATAATGGGTTCGCACTGTCATAAAGAAGAAACTGGAGACCAGCTCTCAATTGGCCCAAGGTAATTATAACCATGTTTGCGCTCTAGGATTCTTCTTAGATCATCTTCAAACTAAGGTTAACTCCCGACCTAGACCCTTCGGGAATTTTCAATCTTAGACCACAAGGCTGAAGTTCGGTATTGAATTCAGCAACATTTTTTTCTCGCAAAGATCTGAAAACCAAAACAAAGGAAGAGTTAGGTTAACTCAGAAGATGAAAAATTAAAAGAATGGTGAAGAAAAATCTTACACAACAGTAGGAATTCATGGATAAGTAGTATCCTGGTTGATGACCATCTTTAATAGAAAAGGAGTTTGAGGGAAATAAGGTTGCAATTAATAAGAACTAGATCTGACAGAGATTGAGAAGCAGAGAAAAAAAAGAATATGGAGTTAATGGTGGAGTTGCAGGTTTGACAGAGGAAGAGAAGAATAAAAGTTAATGAATAAGAAGATGGTTTAGAGAGGTATTTATACCAAGATGACCGGCTGAAAAGGTGGAAGGGAAAAATTAATGGGACGTGCCAGTCATAAAGTGGAGGAGTGAAGTCGTGGCAGGCGGTTACCCAAAAATTCTGGAGTCGTGGCGAAGGTTTTAAACTTTTCGAATTCTCTTCCCATCCTACCCTTGTTCAGATGACAATAAAATAGGAAAATTATGGGGACAGAAAATCAACTCGCCACGTGTTCGTATCTCAACGCATGAACACGAGAGAGAGAGATTTCAGTTAAATACTAAAGATATACTCGGTCAACATAGGGATTTTCATCATTGAATAGAATTAAGACGTGTGGAAAGCACTACCAAAGAATCAACGACTAAGTTTGAATTGAACAACTGGACATTTAATACGCGAACAGAGCGGTAACATCAACTGTCTATTAGCTGTCAGGATAAGTGGCGCAATACTATTGGAGCAATAGCGGGAGATCAACGATAGTTATAGCGAGGGTTATTAGGCGAATTATGAAGCGAAGGAAAATGTTAACGAAGAAGATTTTAACACCAAACAGGATATAATAAGATTACCTCGGCGAACAAGACTATATTCGAAGAAGAAAGTATCCGAAGTAAAAGGGAATTGTATTCTTAAGAGTTGAAAACTAAACCCTAATTTTATATTGTGGCTATAAACAGTCATGTGTGTAAATGTAATAGGGGTTGATCAATTCTGTAAGAAAACAAGAGAGAGGAACACAGAGTGAGTTCATAATCAACCTTCTGAGCTTGTATCACCATCAAATCATAGTGAAATCCCTCATGTGGACGTAGTTTTTAACACCGAACCACGTAAATCTCTTGTATTCTTATTCTTATTATTACTGTGTGAGTTTTATTTATAAAATAAAGGTAGAAGATATAAAATAAAGCTTTAGGATTGATCTTGGGTGTATTGTGGGATTTCCTGCAACTACAAAGTGAGAAGAGGCAACATAGGCGAGTTATCAGCAGATCAACTCAGTCGTGTTAGTCAATTACAGTGTAGACCAATTCAAGATGAAGAAATATTTTTCAAAGAGGATGACTCCTTTACAAGATATTATAGCCGAGTCTCCACTCACTAGGCTTGGAAAGAACTCAATGATTCAGATATCGAGTCCCATTTTGAGCAAGTGGATCAGGCTTTGGATTCACACTCTAACGATCTGGCAAGCATATTAGTTGAGTCAGACAAGTTGAGGATGAAAAAAGGCCATAATGTATTTCATAAACCCAATAAAAAAAGAGAGTGTTTATAGACTAGCTCGATCTGTTCAGAGGTATGCTTTCTCTAACTACCATTCTAGAACTTTAAACCCTCCCCAGTCTTATCCCTGGCGTTGGAAGCCTCATCCAAGCTAGGTAACATACACGTCCCAAGGAGGATCCTGTCAAAATAGAAATCAACGCTAATACTCGCATTAAGATATTCAATTGGCACACTTCTTATTACACCGTTGTTCCACATTTGAACGTTATTTGAAGCACCGTCCTCAATAAGTATACGAGAGTATCTGTCCCTCAGAGACGCATCAACAATTAGATCTAGAGCCAGCCGCTCTCAGACTTGTTTCAGGGACACGTTGTTGTGTCTTCATCGAAAAATAACTCTGTTGCATCTCAGCATCCCGGACGACAATGATGGATCCAACTTCAAATCAGATGCTCGGCCCAACACTTCAACGACAGCAAAAGACGGCTCCAACTTTCATGATTTTCCATATCCTCTCGAATTCTCGGAAGCATGGACCTGTGATGACACCAAAAGTTACCTTCTTCCAGATAGTGGATCCAAGTGAGTCACACTTGAGGATTGAGAACTTCTTCATTTTTGAAAGTTTAACACAATAACATCCCTCAACTAGAAGGTTTGTTTAGCAACGTCACAAACAACAAGACTTTTCTACATATATACTCACATGATTGGGAAGCCTCCGCCTCTTACCTGATCACATCTAGAAAAAAATCGGCAACAATCGGTAAAGAACGGTTAAAAGCATCCTTCATGAGAAGTGTCCCTCTATGTCTCTACTTCGACATACCAAAAGAGCACATCAATCGGAGACTTGAGCTAGGAGATATGGGTCTTACACTAAAGTCTTCATGATCTGAAAATTCACACGGGATTACTAATCACAGATATTTACGCATGGTTGGCTGACCTATCCAACTCCGAATCGAGTGATTTTTTTTGTATATGATAGCTTGGTCTCCTGGATTCAAAATTTGGGGTAAAACGTCAAATTCTAACATTGTATGAAACATCAACAGCTTTAGGAAGGAATGGTGTGCAAACTAGGGTTTCCAAACGGGATTCAGAAGACTCATCCTTACAGAGACCTTGTCTACCCATGAACTTTTATCTTCTCAGAAATATCATCCTGTCAAGTCGTACTGCATCTCCCAAGAGAACCTTATCAACTTTTCTACCAAAAAAAGCACTGGAGTCCACCGCCAACTTCACTTGCAGTTCTGATCTAGCATCAACTTCTTTTGCATGTTTCCAATATTTCCAACTTTGCTGCTACTAGCTACAACTCAAAGCATCGTGTACGGGTGTTCTGTCTCTCATCTACTACCGCTTTGCTGACGCCTTCACTAGCACTTAATTGTTGCACACTCAAAATCTAAGCAAGCACCGGAACCAGCTACTTGCTTACAAAATCGATCCAGCTGATTTGATCCTCTAATTGAGATGAGGCGGACGTGTTTCAGAAAGAAAGAAAGAGAGAAAGCAACAACCATGTCCCCACCTTTTCTCACGACAAGATGGCATTCCTGACAAGAACGAGGGCACCTGCTATTCCTAATCAAGGTTCGTGCTAAGGCGCACATATCTCAATCTCGGGTGAGACAGAGCCAACTAAGTTTCTTCTCTGATCAATGGGAATCCTCAAAGGCGTATTCTCCATGACCGTGCTGGTAGCTGTTCAATAAATATGACTGGATAAGAAGTTCAATCCATTTACGCTTCCCTTGGCTCAAGAATTGGAAATGGAGCAAGAATGTGGGCATCTACTAATCACAACCAAGACTCACGTTAAGGGGCACTTATCCCAGTACTTGGAAGCCATAAGCTAAGTATAACTTCTTCTACTCTTAAAATTAATATTATACGTATATAATCATTGTAAGCATGTTGTCACCATCTAGTGTTTACTGCACAACATTATTGTTCCTCACTAAGCAGGGGACTTAATGTAGATGGTGAGTTTTTGACAAGGGTTAAAACTATAAATCGTCTTTCTTCCTAGTTGCAGGAACATAGAAATATTCGCATATACTTGTGCGCATACTTCTGACTTCACCTCAAAACACAAAATACTGTATTCCTCCTTATATTCCGCAGGTGAACTGAGGATACAATCTCTACAAAAGGATACAGGCATTCCATGCTAACAATATAGTCTATAATCTCTACATAATAAGTCTCAAGCTTCTAGGTGGGTTTCCCACTAGTATAGATCAAACTTGAGTCTTCTCTGAACAGTTACAAACATTCTAATCTGGCCTCGTAGCCTCCTCAATACTCACAATATTTATGCCATATCGAACTAGTCTCAAGTCGCATAAAATTCCACGGCTGAATTCCTTGAACTTGTCTCAAGTGCACATCAATGTTCTGGTAATATCTACAAAATTTGGGAATAGATAATGCTTAAACCCCCAAAAAAACTTTAACTTAACGCTTCATTCAAAATGAATACACCTCAAATTTCTCTTCTGAGCCTAAATATGTTGCTTTAGAACTTTGCTTAAATATAAGCCACAAATAATACGCCACTCTCTCTGATGTGCCACAGTCGTAAAAAAATGTCATAAAAGATGCATTGAACCTATCATTTAGGCTAACCCTAGCCTTTTCTCATATTAACACCAAGATAGCACTATACATTCGACTTGGGGTATTCTCAGTAGTATGTGAAGAAGAATGGATTCTCCGTAGAGGAAACAATGTCAGTCTGACTAAAACACAAGTGAGTCGCACAACTTACCTCACTGACTTAGCAGGTCATTTGACTTGACTTGACTTAATCAAAACCATGATGGCTTATAACTCCACTATTTTCACGAGATACCAAATACAACATGGGTGATTCTCATTGGGGTATTGGTCTGGTGGTCTACGACATCGTGTGTGTTGACATAACCCCCACGAACAAGTAGGTAACAAGAAGTGGGCGGTTACAGAGCAGTTGAGAGGATGAGGAGTATTGGTTATACAGGCGTCCCCTACTTTTTTTGGAACCTCCCACTATAATCCCCACAATCATCACTTCTCCACCTCTTCCTAACTTCCACGACTTACAAGAATATCAGTGTGTCCTCTTCAAACTGAAAATAAATGATTCTCATCTTTTCGAAACAAGGAAGAAACACACAGCAAAACAATGAGTCTAAAGAAACCAAAAACTCACATAATTAGATATTCCTCTACAGAGAATCCATTCTTCTTCACATACTACTGATATTTCCCAACCTTTTTTGCTTCCCTCCCCTAAGACCTACCCAAATCTTTTCCATCTTTGTAATCGAAGCAGGATGTGAACGACAATTTCTTGGTTTAGGATCGTCTTATTCGAGCTTGATCTCTTGAACCTACTTGAAAGTACCACTTTGCAGTATATTTGTTTTCACCCTAAAAAAACTGACAACCACAGCGGAGATCAACTTCTCAATTATAGAAGCCAATTTTCAACAATTTCAAAAAATGGTAGATCTTAGGTATGGAGCAATTACAACTCCTGTTGTTGGTTCAAAGAGTACTAGTAGTGGTGATTCTAAAAACACCCTTATCGCTATTGACCTCTCCGTACCGATTCTACTACTACACCTCCTCTCGACGACAAAACCGCTAAAGACGCCGAGAATACTCAAATTCCAATCAACATAGTCGATATGATGAAAAGACAGGAAGTCCTTGCCAGAACCCAAGTGGACATGGCTACTACTCATAAGGAGGTACTCGCTTGTCTTAAGATCCTGACGGAGCAAGTCTCTCCGGAACAACGTCATCGCTTCACAGAGAAGACCAGAACCAACTTTACAGCGGTTGTTGATGCTGAAACACCTGGGGGCTCGAAAAGACAAGAGAGTTCACATCATTCTTGATCAACCACCAAAAAGGTACCAGCAATCAAATTTTTTCACCCGTGAATATCTGGAGAGACTCTTGCGAAATCATGGCAAGGAGGACTCGCCCTCGGCCCATCAACACGAACCTCCATACCCATCTGAAATCCAAATGATCCCTCTCCCGGCAGGTTACTATTCTTCGACTTTCTCATTGTACGATGGTTGAAAACACCAGGAACACCTAAACGTGGCTCAATATCTCTAATCAACTAATCAAGAACAATATTTTTGGATTTTTTGAATTATGAATGAAATAATAAAACAAACTAAACTAATAAAACAACTAAACAGAGAGAGTCGGTAACCAGGGTTTTTAGTATCCACCACTATTTCTATTTAATTACTGAAGTGAAACATAACTCCTAAATATTTATCTATTGTTCGTTCTATCGACATCACCTATTATATATATTAGAGTCGCAAATATCATTGGGACGCCCTAAGCATGGCGCATCAAAAACTCTAAGTCTCATCATACACCATCAAATTGCGTTAGCGAGAAAATTATATGAAACTAATTTTAGGTTCACAAATAATACCTGGTTATTCTAAGCATACCCCATCAAAGTAATTAACCCAAGCATGAAATATCAAATAAGTAGAAAAATATATTTTCAATCCTATTGATTAAGCTTAAAAGTTATTGTATCATACAGAACCGGTGAAGCGACAACTAATTTTTTGATTAAATCAATACACAATATCAAAAATTAATCATATTCAATTCATAATTGTCTTTTATATATAAATCAATTCAATTAACCTAATCTCCATGTGGTTTCAACATAAGACCCTAGCTACAAAAATTAGCAAGACATGGCTATGGGTTTCTCAAAACCCATAAAAATAAATTAAGAGAAAAAGTAGAAGATTAGACCAAACAACGGAGGTAATTATCTTTTTTCTGTGCCTTTTCGCTCTCCGCGTAGTAGCTAAACAGAGAGGGAACTCCAGCCGTCATAAAAACTGAGGAGGAAAATCTCCACCTAAAGCGCCTTCGTCTCCAATTAATCCTTCCATTTTTTTTGTCTTTCTCCAGGTTTCTTTTATATTCTTTCATCACCTGACAACTCACTTTTTCCCACGTTCCCCTCTTCGGCCAACACTTTTTCTTGCTTCTTCTATTCGATTGAAACATCATCTTCTCTTGTCTCACTTGCTAACTCGTCTCACTTTTCTTGTTTTACTTCATCCAACACCAATTTTTATTTACTTGTTGCTTTTATGTCAGGCTCTGCCTACACAAACGACCAAGCCTCCGACCTTCCAATCAACATCCACCTATCTCCTTCACATGCTTCTTTTATCTCTCTCACCTTTTGTTGTCAACTCCAGCCTTTTCAGTTCCTCTTTCAGTATCAAAAACTCAAAGAAAAGCATGCCCGGTGCTTGTTTCCATCGTTTCATGATCCTGAAAGCTCTAGAAAAACTAGTTACTATATGACACTTAGTTCATCTCGGGTCTGACACCCATTTCTGATCAAGACCTTAATAGCCACGTTCTGCTTGTATGTGCATAGTTCATAGTTGAGTGGGACGAACTGGACACAAAATGTATGCTAACACTTTTTCCTTTTAACCATGTTTTCTTGTAACTCCAGATTTTAGGTATGCTACCTATAAAGACATAAAAATAATAAAATTAAGTACTATTAAATATAAATTAGATGATAAGTATGTTTAATTTACGCTCGTATCAAATACCCCCAAACCTATATTTTGCTAGTCCTCGAGCAAAACTAATCTAAAAATAAAATTAAATCCTAACTCACTTTCGCAGGAATCGCGACTACATTTAGCATATGTGATAAGCCTTTAAAACCCTAGGTGTCCTTAGTGGACGAGTTTTTTCTCGTGAGGGTTTACAATAGATATACCCACAAAACCTTTACTCCAACTTCTAGCTACTTGTGAACCATTAAGGGTAGACACTAAACATGCTATTTAGTTGGATGCAAAATTCTTTGGCTATAAGAATCATTACCCTGTATGAATCCAATTGTTGTACACGAGTTTGTACTCAGCGTACTAAAATTCATATAAGAATGCAAAACTCTACTCAAATAATCATCAAGCATTCCAAAACTGGAAGGAAATTATCAACATTCACATTGCTCAAAATCAATCAAATTCAATCACATGGGTAAATTAGAAAATGGAAATAGAAGTGAGGAATGTTGCATAAGTTAACTAAGGTGAACGGTATTTCCCATATCTGTCTGAAGGTTACCACCAAGATGAATCCTAATGGATTGAGATACGCTCCTACTGGTCTTATTCCTTATACTAATATCGACTCAGCTGGTATATACAAGGGTCCCAGCGGTCAATTTATTGAAAATAAAACAATTATTCACTTCTTTTATTCATCATTCATTTTCTTTTCAATTTTTTTTTGTCTCAATTAAATATAATAATGGCGCTTGATCTCAATCACTCTACTTCATCCCAACGATGATAAAAATTCGATACTAGTGCCCCACCAAATCAATTAGAGAAACACAAAATTGCAAAAATAAAAACAAAAGGTGATATGATTATGATGATTCAGAGATATGCTTGTTCAATGATTATCATGTTATTTTTAACAACTGAGTGCATCCTTCTATGAATAAACCATTTAGCTGGGCACATATTTTCCTATAGATAAGAGCTATGTTTCCATCTACCTAGAATGGTTAGTGTCATACTGAATGGTTCACAAGTTTCTAAATTTTTGAGTTTCATTATTGGCATCAATTTTCGGAAACTTTACCCCAAACCTAAATTTAACATTGTCCTCAATGTTTCAATCCGTGAAACCTAGAATGGTACGCAATAAATATAAATAAGAGAGACAAATATAAATCAAAGATAAAGGATTGAAAGATTTCACCTGATTGACGCAAGAAAAGCAGTATTCTATGTAATACATATCAAACGATATTAATAACAAACAACACTGAAAATTAAAATAAACAAAAAACCTAAAAATAATAGAAGAACTAGAAAATAAGAATCTACCTACTGGATATGTACATAAAGGATCCTCATACACTAACAACCTAAAAATTTGGGGATGAACCCAAAATACAATATTTACAACCAATGATGGCCTCACACTCTCACAGTAGCAACACACAGATGATGACACTATCAAAAGAAAAGAGCTACCCCCAAACTTGGTTTTCGCAAAGGATATATCATTGTGAACAAAAATAACCGAGTCAAAGGGTTCACTAGGAATGGGAACTGAAACTATATGAGAAACATGCACATATTCATAGATGTCACGAGATACAAAGTAATCTATCAATACTGGAGAAACATCCAGTTCTAATACAAAATTAGTAATCTTCTGGAGAGTTTTGCTAACAATTATAGGCATATCAAATTCTCCTGGGTTTGTGACCCTGTACTAAATCATCATCAGGTTTATGTTGCCATTTTTCATAATCCAAAACTGCTGCAGAATCTAACAGCGCATTAACTTATTCAAAATAACTATCCCCATCGTAGTAGGCTCCAAAATGGGCCAAGTAGGCCTCTAACAGATCATTAACACTATTGGTGCTAAAAGTGTTCTCAACTAGAGAATCAATCATACAAACAGACTCCATATATACAAAGAAAATATGGAGTCTTGTTAGAACGAGGGGTCAAGATGGAATCTTCATCTCAAAAAGGGTTACGAATCGAACGTCACCATTAGCCTCATCCCCATCTCCAGCCTCAACCACGACAACAAAAGCCAAATACAGCTATGACATTCTCAAATTTTTCCTTTTCACGTGGCATCCATCATGCTGCATATTGAGGAGACTGAATACGAAAACATTCTATATCAGCACAACAGAGGGGTGGAACCACCCCTCTCCAGGTACATCGACCAATTATGTGAATATCATGAATTTCATGGCCATACTACAGACAATTGCAGGAACGTACAAAGGATAGTATTACGCCTGATTGAACAGGGAAAACTTCAAGATTTTATAGAAGATCTAACACCTCCACCACCTTTGCGAGCAAATCCAGAGGCATCGCGAGTGCATAGGATCGATATTGAGCGAGAATCCAGCTATCTGCGATGTAATTCCATCATTCATTTAGCAAGGACAGAAGCAAACTTCCACATCAACATCATGACTAGAGTGCATAAGCGAGATCACAACGGGAAGGAGATTTTCAGCGTTGAAAAGGCCTAACCTTTAGAGAAGTGGATGGCACATTCAATTATATTTTTAGCATCAGAAGCACCAAAGAATGGGAAATCATACACTGATTCTCTCGTATTTACTCTAAAGATGAATAAATATGCGGTAGATAAAATTTTGGTTGACACAAGAATCTAAGTGGACATCTTATTCTACAACACTTTCAAGCGAATGAATTTTCCAGACTCCGTGCTCATTCCATCTATCTATAATATTTATGGGTTCAATGGGGAACCTTCTAGGCCAAAAGAAGAATTTACTTTGGTAATATATCTGTGAAAGATGGAGACAATCACTACCTTTTGTGTCATTTATGTGGAATCCCCTTACATCACCATCGTTGAGAGACCATGGATCCATCGAATCAAAGGAAAAAATTCATTTTATCATCAGTGTCTGCGTTTCTCAACACCGGAAGGAGTAGCCAAAGTGAAGGGAGACCCTGTTAAAGCGAGGTTTTGCAATGAAATGGATATGCGCTAGTATGAAGAGCGGGCTGACCAAACCAGAGAAGAAAAGAAAGAGAAAAGGAAGCAGGTAAAAGAAAGCAAAAAAGATCATGAAATGCAAGTTTATGAGGTAAATGCAACAAATGGAAAGAGACTTCCGAGCGAAGTCTCTGGGAAGGAAGGTTCGCCAGCATAGCAATTAAAGAGTCCAACCACCCTCGGATAGCCAACAATGAATTTCACAGCAGCAAAATCAAATGTGACATAAATTTGGGGTCTGAGAGTGAGCCAAAAATGGTCAAGATAGGTATGAATATAAGCGAAGAAGAAGGGAATAGGTTGGAAGATTTGTTGCGAGAATATGTGGATGTATTCGCGTGGAAGATAGAAGATATGCCAGGATAGATCCTTCGGTGGTATTTCATCGATTAAATATAGACCCAAAGATGAAACACTTCAAGCATAGAATCAGAAAAGTTGCAACAGGTTATCACGAAGCAATCTAGGCAGAACTCAGAAGAATGAGCGAAACGAGAATTATTAGTCCAACGAAGTATCTGCAGTGGATTGCGAACATGGTAATTGTTCCGAAGAAAAATAAAGGAATAAAGATTTATATTGACTTTATTGATCTGAACAAGGCGTGCCCGAAAGATATTTTTCCTTTGCCAGATATACCTCTAATGGTTGAGTCAGCAACAGGTTACAAGACTGTATCTCTATGGATGGATATTCAGGCTACAACCAAATACCTCTCGTTGAAGAGGATCAAGACCACACCTCCTTCTTTACTCCAAGAGGATTATACTGTTATACTAGAATGCCTTTTGGATTGAAGAATGCAGGTGTTACCTATTAACGAATGGTGAAAAATATATTTGCTCAATGGGTACATTCAACGTTAGAGGTATATGTGGATGATATGTTGGTGAAGAGTAGAAAATATGAAGACCATGCGCGAGATTCGAAGGAGATTTTTGACCAAATGAGCAATTTTAAGATGAAAATCAATTCTGCGAAGTGCACCTTCGGGAAAATTCTTGGGGTATATAGTCTCAAAGAGTGGGATAGAGGTTGATCCAGTGAAGGTACAGGCGATCAGGGACATGCCATCGCCAACAATACTGAAATACATGTAAAATCTCAATGGACAACTCGCAGCTTTGAGAAGATTCATCGCCAGAAGGAAACTCTTTTCTGGAAAAACATGGATTTTCCAGCTTGTTTCACGGCTTTAAACTCTTGTATTTTACGTGTTTCATCCTCTAATGATTGTTGCTTCATGTTGATAAGGTTTAAACTCTTTAAAATCCTCCGAAAACCGCTTTTGAAACACCTCAGTAACTCTCATACGTGACAAATTAATTTCCCGCCAACTTCAAATTTGACCCCAAAAAGAAGGGTGCCCCTAATCCAAAAGTGGGGTACCTTTATCAAATCTCGTGGTTACCTTTAATAATTTCCTCTAGGTGCCTTTATCAACTTTTTGAGCTAATTTTTCCATAAATATTAATTTCCCAAAAATACCTACAAACACATAAAATAACACAGTAAGTACCAAATTGAGCACTAACAAAACAAAGAATTGAAAACAATTTAGACATAAAAATGTGCTTATTAAATACCCCCAAACTTATTATTTGCTAGTTCTCGAGAAAATCTAATCTAAAAATAAAATAAAAATCCTAACTCACTTTCGCAGGAATCGCGACTACATTTAACATATAAGCCTTTAAACCCATAGGTGTCCCTATCGGACGAGTTATAGTCTCGTGAGGGTTTACAAGAGGTATACCCACAAAAACTTTACTCCAAACCCTAGCTACCTGTGAACTATTAAGGGTAAACACTAAACAAGCTATTTAGTTGGCATACTAAATTCTCCGGCTATGTGAATCATTACCCTATATGAGTCAAATTGTTGTACACGAGTTTGCACTCAGCATACTAAATTCATATATAAGAAAACAAAGCTCCACATAGATAGTCGTTCAACCACAATACTCAGTATCTATCAAAGTTCAATCACATGAAAAGATTTAGAAGAGGGATACGGACAAAATGAAGTTTGCACATGTTGACTAAGGTGAACGGTGTTTCCTATATTTGTCTGAAGTCATTGCCAGGATGAATCCTAATGGATTGAAATACAGTCCCACTGGTCTTACTCCTTATACTTATATCGAATCAGCTGGTATATACAAGGGTCCCAGTGGACGATTTATTAAAAATAAAATAATTATTTATTATTTTTAAATATACTGACAACATGATTGGATCAAATGAATCCAAGTGCATGATCCTTATCAGCATCTTACATTATAGTTCTCATGGATCTTGCGTTCCGCGCTTGCTTAGGCGACGGGGACATGAAGAACACACATATATTGCTATCAAAGTGTCAACTTTTTTTTTTGAATCATAGTTAAAATAATCTCAAACACTCCACTCTATCGTGGCGGCGATAACAATTCGATATTGGTGCCCCACCAAATCACTTAGAGAAACACAAAATTGCAAAAATAAAAACAAAAGGTGATATGGTCGAGATAGACTCCGAGATTTGGTGACGACTATCATGTTATTTCTAACACCTGAGCTAGGCATCCTTTATGAAAAGACCATTTATCTGGGCACACCCATTCCTGTAGAAAAAAAAGCTAAGTTTCCTTAAACCTAGATGGTTAGTGTCATCCTGAATTTTTCACAAGTTTCTAGACTTTGGAGTTTCATATTTCAACTTAAAAATTTCTCCGTTACCCCCAAACTTAAATCTAACATTGTCCTCAATGTTCTAAAGATGAATGATTAAATACATGAACAAGTTAGAAACTGTTACCAATCGAAGGAAATGAGTTAAGGAAAGATATTACCGTGTCGCAAGAGCATGGGTTACCTCCCAAGAAGTGTTAAGTTTAAAGTCTTCAGCCAGACTAGGAAAGAATTAGTCACCTCATAAAATCATATAGCAATAGCCGGAACAACTGTGGATCATCTGAATAAAATAATATTATCCAAAATAGAAGGAAACTGCAACAGGCCTAGAAAGTGAACAAACAGAGTACAACCTTATCCATATTTAGTGTCTTGTTTAAGACAACTACATCTAGTTGAGGTTCAGGTTCAGGCTCTATAAAAGGGTTTAGATAAAATATTTTCATAGGCTTTCCTCATAGGATGGATCAACAGGATCAGGTTGTAAAGTCTGGAGTAACTCAACTAATAAATTTGAAGCACATAATAATAACCTGAATAATTGTGGATCCTTAAAGTCAATCATATTTGACCCACACAGTTGACTACAATGAAGGTGGTAGTCATTCTTAAGAAAATATGTCAACTCTAATTTCCTAAAGTAATTAGGCTTAGTCTCAAAACTTAATAACAGATATATTTGAAATTCATACGTTTCCACATATGGAAGAAAATATTTTGGTGGGAAAAAAAAGTCAATCTTGGTATTATTTCCTAGGTAAACCATATCGACCAGAGGATGGGTTTCTAACAACTGAACTTCTTTTGGGACATCAACAAGCTCAGGGAATCTAGTTTGAAGATGATCTTGAAAAATGGTAGAGGTGCAAATGTCAAGGCCCAAGTGAGGGACTTTAAGCAGGGATACTTGAAAATCACAAGAATCATCGGTACCCCCAAACTTAGGATGGACATTACTCTCAGATGGACTAAAAACTATTGGTTGGATTGTAGAGTCCTTAAGGTCAGAACTACACTCAGCTTCCTGTATAGAAGGAAATAAGGTGGACTTATAAACTGGTAGAAGTTCAAAATTAGTTTTCCATATATTATAAGTGTCTATCAAAGGTGCAGAATCTAACAAAGTATTCACCTCATTAATAACACTATCATCATCAAAATCAAACCCAAAGTGGACTAGGCATTTCTATAATGGATCTTCTAACAAAGTATTTGGTATTGACTCATGATCTAATGTTCCTATCATGTTCACCTCCTCATTGCACATGTCATCTAGCTCAGGTGGTTGGTTACTAATATTGAAAAAATTCAGCTCAATAGTCATATTACCAAAAGATAAGTTCATAATACCATTTCGACAGTTAATGATCGCATTAGATGTAGCTAGAAACGGACGACCGAATACCACAAGTATGTGATTCTTTGGGTCAGGGACAGGTTGGGTATCAAGGACAAAAAAATCCACTGGATAAATAAACTTATTGATCTCAATAAGAACATCCTCTATCAAACTACGAGGAATTTCACAAACCTATCAGCTAATTGAGTGTTATCCGAGTAGGTTTCAAATCACCAAGTCCTAGACGGAGGTACACATGGTACGGAAGTAAGTTAACGTTTTCTCCTAAGTAAAGTAACGCTTTCTCAACACGGTAGTTACCTATTGTGCAAGAAATGGTTGGGGACCCTGGGTCTTTGTACTTAGGAGTTGTATTGTTCTGGATAATTGAACTCACATGACTAGCTAAAAAGTCTTTCTTTTGTACATTAAGCTTTCGATTTAGCGTAAACATATCCTTAAGGAACTTGGCATAAGTAGGAAGCTTCCTAATTGCATCTAATAATGGAAAGTTGATAGTGACTTGCTTAAAAACCTTCAATATGTCGTTAAAGTTGGATTCCTTTAATGTTGGTGCTAACATTTATGGCTTATAAGGAACTGCATCGGGCTCTTTAGAGACTTCATAAGTCTCTTCAGCTACTGGCTCAGAAGGGTGAACTACAGTATGTTCACTATCAGGCATGGTTACCTTTTTGTATACCATGTTACCATTCCTAAGGGTTATAATTGCATTCACATGATTTGATGATTTCTCACCAGAAGATACTTCATAAACTCCTCTAGGATTGGGTTGGGTCTGAATAGGAAACTTATTTTTTCTATTTCTCTCAAAAACTCAGCGATTTGACCAACCTGGGTTTCTAAGTTGGAAATAGCCTGAATGTTAGCCTGAACAATCTTTTGATTTTCTTGTAAACTTAGGTTGACTGACTGCCGAAAATCTTTAGTGCCCTGAGTTAATAAGGCGAGAGACTCTGCTAAACTCATGATCGTCTTATCTGTTGGATTTTGACATTGTGCTGGTCCTGAAGGATTCTTAGTATATCCAAAACCTGGGGGCACCTTAAAATTACTAGACTGACCTTGACTCTGGCCTTTAAACCAAGAAAGGCTAGGATGGTTTCTCCAACCAAGGTTATAGGTTTCTGAATAAGGGTCAAACTTCTGATGGTTACCAAATCTAGTGTTATTATAAAGATCATGGGGGTTCTCTTCAACGGTTCTTCCTTCCAAAAATGACTTGGGCTCAATTCCACAACTAGATTGACTCAGTTCTAAAGCTTGTAAACTTTTTGATATAACTGTTATTTTAGCATCTGATTCAAAAGATCCTTCTACCCTATTGACATTTCCTCTACTTAGAAGAACTTTTTTCTGGAGTTCCCTACTATTTTCCCATTGCTGGGTTTTTTTGGCGATTTCATTTAGAAATGTCATCGCACCATTGACAGTTTTATTTTCAAACCCACCTTAGCATAAAGATTCAACCATGGTTGTTGTCGAATAATCTATATTCTCGTAGAGGATCTGATCTATCCTTATTTTTTCTAAATCATGATGAGGACATTGTGATTATAAGTCATTGAACCTTTCCAAATACCTATATAAAGATTCTCCCTCTTGTTGAGTAAATGTGCAAATCTGCTGCCTAATAGATGATGTTTTGTGCATAGGGAAAAACTTCTGGAAAAAGGCAGATGTAAGTTGTTCATAGGTTTCAGTGGACTCAGAATTCAAACTATATATCCAAGATTTGGCTTTGTCTCTTAGTGAAAAGGAAACAATCTAAGTTTCAATGCTTCATCATATAGGTCCTTAATCCTGATAGTACTACATATTTCCTCAAAATCTCTAACATTGAAATAAGGGTTTTCATTTTCTTTCCCTATGAAGATTGGGAGCATCTGTATGGTCCCAGGTTTTAACTCATCGTTTTCTTTAGTTTCAGGAAACTTGATACATGATGGATGAGAAGTCCTAGTCGGGTTCAACAAAGATTTTAAAGTTGCCATTGTTGGCGCGATCAAAGGAGTCGGAGTAACTTTTTCACACAGTGTCAAGTTCTCAAAATTTAAATTTCCAAAAACAGGGCCCTCAAAAGAAGAGTCTTCGAGTTCCTCGTTTCTAGGGACAAAACTACTAGGTTTGTCACTAATCAAACAACCTAGAGTGTCTCTTTTCCAAGATCGCTCAGTGATGATTTCGAGCGGTCTTGGCATATACTAAAAAAAACACTAAAAAATAGATCCTCGTTGGAAGGGAATTCTAAGCAAACACAAGCAAGGATGACTCAACCAAATCAAACCTGTTAATTCTAGCAAACAAAAAGCATGATGGCTCGACTTAGATTGTTTCTAGACCAGCTTCTATTCTTTCAAAAGGAAAGTAATTATAGTTTTAGCAAACCTATTAGAACAATCCGAATTAGATTAAGTCGAATAGAAACAAGATAATATATAAGGAGCTTTGATAACCCTGTCTCTTTGGCAACGTTTCCTTGGGTTACAAGGCGGCTCAAATCTACTTAAAATAATCTTCTTAAACTTTGAGTTAGGCTAACAGAGTAACCAATACAGTCTTTTTGAATGAATTTCCAATAAGATCGTTACCCTATCATTCTCTTTCTAGTCAAATTTTAAGGCTTAGGTTCGCGTTTGGTAACGTTCCTAAAGCGGGAAAGAAGGAAACGATGATGAAATCTGAGTCCTTATCTTATATGGCCAGTTCTTGCCCTTTACTAGAAAATAAATCTGTATTCAGTCCTCAACATATAAGTACACGATGGAGTCCAGAAAACCCACTGACAGGGGATTTGTGGGTGGTTAGAGTCTTACCTCCCGTTCCAGACGGGCGATGAACCGTTGAAGTCGACTAAGGCCACCGACTCTTATGTCAGTGTACGAACCCGAGGTGATGAGACAATATCGTAATTTTCTTCTTTCCCTGCTGCAGTTTATATTTAATTATCCTTGTGTACGGCTTAAAAAATATTAATTTGTAAAAGTCCAAAGAATTTTTTTTTACAAAAATAATAAAAGATTTCCTAATACAATTTTATAAAAACAAAAATAAATAAAACCCTACAAATTATATAAAATTAAAATTAACTAAAAAAATAAATAAAATAAATTTGTCTTCTTTTTCCGTTCTTTTCGATTTATCTTTGACTCCAAGTCTTTAAACAATCAATATAATATTTGGCTCAAATTTCTTTTTGATCCAAAACCTGTAATACAAATAAAGTACCCAAAAACGTAAATAGAACAAATAAATTTAAAAAAAAAAAAAACTAAAAACAAGTCCCCGGCAGCCATGCCAAAAACTTGATCGTTTTAAAAAAGTGGTAAAAATAGTTTGTTCGCTTAGACTTGTGAAGATTCGTTTTATACCTAATTTTGATTTAAACTAGAAAATAAGTAAAAAAATTTAATAATATAAGGAAGAAATGGAACTCAGGATTCCACCAAAATCACTTCTGAATGATTTCTACAATGATTCCTTAACAATTATAGCTCTTTTATTGACTATTTTTCTTTGCCAAAAGTAGATTTCTAAAACATTAACTGTAAATCACAAGCATGGCGCATCAAAAGCTCCTAAGTCCCAACATACACCATCAAACAAAATCACAACTAATTAAGATAAATCATAAATAAATTAAAATCAATGCAAAAGTCATTAAGAATCAAAAATAGTTACCATTCATTCATGAAATATGGCTTCCTCCATTGTACCAGTGGTTGGGTTTAGCTCATCATACTCAAAACACTCTCAAAAGATTGGTACATGGATTAAAAGTGTTTGAGAAGAAGAATAGAAGCTAAAAAAAAATACAACAAGAAATCTACAATGTTTATAGGCATTACAGATTAACTGTTACAGTGGAGCTTGAAGATAAATGTTGCAAAACGAAGATAAACGTTGTTGATGGGTTGAAGAAAACGTTGTAGATGAAGATAGACGTTGCAAATAAGAAGATATCATTTGTAGATGGGTTGAAGGAATCGTCGCCGTATCCTTGTTCTTCACTAGCAACATCACTTTTGTTTTTTTCTCCTGTTTTCTTCCCGAGCCTCTCTGCTGATTTTTCCTCCTCCTATTTGCTATTTATAGGTTCCACAAACCCTAACAACTCATCCTTAATCGATAAAGACCCAAAAACCAATCCAAAACAAATTAAGGTTCAAGTAAATCCGAGTCATAGAAGGAAACTCTTTTTCGGCAAAAACATGGATTTTCCAGCTTGTTTCACGGCTTTAAACTCTTGTAATTTACACGTTTCATCCTCTAATGATTGTTGCTTCATGTTGATAAGGTTTAAACTCTTTAAAATCCCCCAAAAATCACTTTTGAAACACCTCAGTAACTCTCATACGTGACAAATTGGTTGCCCGCCAACTTCAAATTAGAACCAAAAAGGAGGGTGCCCATAATCCAAAAGCGGGGTGCCTTTATCAAATTTCATGGGTGCCTTTAGTAATTTCCTCTGGGGTGCCTTTATCAACTTTTTGAGCCAACTTTTCCATAAATATTTATTTCCCAAAAATACCAACAAACACATAAATAACACAACAAGTACCGAATTGAGCACCAACAAAACAAAGAATTGAGAACAATTTAGACACAAAAATGCGTCTATCAAAAATCTCTCAACGAGTGGGAAGAGTTTCGTAGTGGAATGCACAAATGGAACAGATAGTGGCATCTGAATCTCAGGTTATTGCTGAATTCTTGGTCGACTTTCCGCTGGAGGAAGACGAAGACGTAGAAAAAATGATGAATCTGGAAAAAGACCTCACATATCCCAAAGATCTACTCAAGGAAAATCATCCCAGCAGGTGGGAGATATTTGTAGATGGATCATCAAATAGTGAGGGAAGAGAAATCAACATAGTTTTTACTTTCCAAGGGGTCCAAGAATAGTTTATTCATTTCGATTAGAGTTTTCAGCAACCAACAATGAAACTGAATATGAGGCGGTGATATAAGTACTCAGATTGGCAATCGAGATGAAGATCGATGACATCATATTTACAACTGATTCTCAATTGGTTGTTCTGCAGATTGAAGAAAAATATCAGATATTCGATTCGTCACTGCTAAGGTATCGAAAGGTAGCGAGGCATTATGCATTATAAATTCCGAATCTCAAATGACAGCACATTTGTCGGAAAGACAATAGATTGGCTGATGCTTTGGCTTTTGAATCTTCAATGATGAGTGATTCTGAAACCACTTTGGTACAAATAGAGTGGCTACGGTATCCAGCATAGGAACAAGTGATTGTGGGCATGAAAGCACTGACAATTGGTGTGAGCGAAGATGAGAAAGTGGATGAATGAAGAACCCCAATTCATGAATACTTAAGCGAAGGAAAATTGCCCAAAGACAGACTCCAAGCTAACAGAATAAAAAAAAGTATACGAATTATCAGTTGCGCAAAGGAATTTTATATCGTCAGTCCTTTCATGGACCATTATTGCGGTGCTTATCTTAAAAGCCGTACACTATGGAGATGCAGGAAATCAAAGCGGAACGGGATCGTTAGCACACAAGGAAAAGGCTAAAGGCTATTTCTGTCCCTACATGTACGAAGACGCGAAGGAGGTATCCCAAAGCGAAGAATGCCAAAGATTTGGAAAAAAGATTTATGCTCCTGCAATAAGTTTGCATTCGGTGCTCAGTCCATAGCCTTTCACAAAGTGGGGAGTTGACATTGTCGGACCGCTCGTTCCAGGATCAAAACAAAGAAAATATTTGATCATATCAACAAATTACTTCACCAAATAAGTAGAAGCGAAACCATTGAAAAACATTAGAGAGAAAGACGTTTTTGCTTTCCTGTTTGAACATATTATTTGTAGATTTGGCATACCAACTGAGATTGTTTCAGACAATGGAAAGCAATTCGAAGGGGAAAGCATCACTATGTTGTTCAATTCATTCAAGATTCAGCAAGGCAAGTCAACTCCGATCTATCCAGAAAGTAATGGGTAAGCAGAGGCAACGAACAAAACACTCGCAGATAATTTAAAGAAAAAATTGGATGGGAATCATAAAGAATGGTGCAAAGAGCTGCATAATGTTTTATAGGCATACAGAACGACACGACGAAGTGCAACAGGAATGTCCCCATTTCATTTAACATATGGGGTAGAAGCAGTCCTTCCCACGGAAGTAATGATACCAACAACAAAGAGAGAAGCGTGGATAAAAAATCTCACTTCAGATATTATATTGTCTAAGTTGGATGACCTGGAGGGAATCGAGAGAGATCACTTCAACACATGGAGAATTATCATCGAAGGTTATCAAGGGAGTATAACAAAAAGGTCAAGGTGCGAGATTACAATTCCGACGAGATGGTCTTGCGAGAAATACCACCATATCAAAAGGGACCTGGAGGAAAGTTAGAGCCAACATGGGAAGGACCATACATAGTAAAGAGGATTGTTGGTAGCGAGCATATGAGTTAGTATACCACGGAGGTGAGAAGCTAGATCATCCGTGGAATCCTAAATACATCAAAAAGTATTATACATGAAGCCAAAATTGGTCAGCGAGGTTTCTCGAAGAAGGTACGATTATATACCTAAATAGGCACATTTATAAAACCTGCATTACAGGCTAGATCCCTATATGATGTGATCCAAAATCCGTCCACGAGGCGAGGGAAGTTAATACATGAGATCTATTATTCGCCCAAGAGGCAAGAGGCAAACTTATAAGACATATGAAATATTACATGGAGAGGCCCTAGGATCCTTCGCCTAAAAAGGTAGGAGGCACACTGAGTAAGATTAGAAGGGGAAGCTAAAACCTCATTAGGAGGCAGATAATACTTAACCTCCTAAAGGCAAGAGGAAATTAAGACCTACATTCGCTGAATATCGTCGGGATGTGGGTCTCCGTTTTTTGCCGCATGATAGCCTGGCGAAAGACATTCGGCAGGAGGTATAAACTATATAAGAGGCGCTTATGTACACGGTTGAGGCATATGTGCTCGGCACGTTTGAAGCGTGATCATCCATTTCTATATCGCAAAATCCTTGATAGTTTATGCCTGGTCCCAAAGAAACCCCTCCTAGGGTGTGGATCTCGTACCCTAAGCCACACAGGAGAAGGAATAAAGGTTCCATGAAAAACAACTGGTTATTGCAGAACGGGATGGGAGACGCAAGGTACATTTACCAGATGTTGCTTTCTTGAACGAGTAGCCGGGGAAACATAAAGGGATGGCACCCTCCTCTAGGGAGATGGGTGGCCTGTTAAGGTGAGGATGAAAGACTATTTCTCGTGGGACTATTTAGGCTCGTATCCTCATCGTCGAAGAAAATGGGCATTAAAATGTATCACTTCGAATGAAAAGAAAAGGTCAAAGGTCAAAGATTTGCAGGGAGTTAAAACACAAATGTGGGCTAAGGGAACATGAGAATTCCCGAAAAAAGGATTGCATAACATTTTTGTACATACAAATGAAAGCAACACAACAAAACAATTAAATAATTGATTTGTCAGTTCAAAGGGTAGCAAAGTTAACATAGTGCAGTATGATAGTTTATAGGCTGAGCAAAACAAGAAATAAAAGACAAGAAACTGAGGATCTTCGCGAAGATAAATCAAGCTCCGTCATTTTCATCATCAGTGCCAACATTATCTGCGGAGGCATCAGTCATGCCTTCCAAAGGTTGGGAGTCTTCATTTGCTTTCCTTATCACGTTGCCAAGAGTACCATCGTCGTCACCTTTTTCTTTATTTTCTTCCTCGGATTCCTCTTCGTCGTCCTCATCAGACACTACTTCGGGGAAGATGATAGTCACTTCAGGAAACTTATGCTTCTGGCATAAGTCAGTGGCGAACTTTTGGAAGCCCTCGTTAAGGGATATCTGGGCATTTTTCTTCATCTCCTTCACAATGGCTTTTGTATTCTTTACGTACCGGTCAAATTCGCAGTCAACCTCCTGCAACTTTCCAGCGTAGATATCCCTATCAGATTTAGCCTGTGACAACTCCTTGTGAGCCTTCTTCAGTTGCTCGTGGGCCTCATTTTGTTCGTTTCTCATCTTCCTCTCGGACTATGCGAATGGGAAACAAAGAGAAAAGATCAGTAAATATCAAAAGAATATAACCAAAAAGAAAATGGCCTTTCGCATCGACCTTTGTTTTTCGAAATAACTTGCTTCAAGGTATCTTCAACATCATCCTGTTTGCTCATTAACTCATCCACTCTGTATTGGGTGTTAGCCAATTGATCCAGGGCCTTGTCGGATAAATTAACAAACTGTCCTTGATAAAGAGCAATGGTCCTGTCCTTTTTCTTTTATACGGTCGTCAGAAGCCTTGCTATATGTCAAAAGCAATTTATTGGTCTTAAGAACGTCTTCCTTAGCTAAGTGAACTGTGTGAAGATCTGATTTAGTCTTTTCAAGACCTTTTTGTAACTTCTCGATATCTGCTTGAAGATTGTTAAGATCGATTTATGCTACGCGAAGATCTTTTTGTGTTGTACAAAGGTTAGAATGAGCAGCGCGAAGATCTTTTTCGGAAGACCGAAGTTTGGCTGCATGGGTATCCTTCCTGGAAATAAACTTCTTCTATTCCTATCGCAAGCTTTTGAGTTCTTCTGGAAGTTTGATGTTATGACGAGTCAATTCCACTTTATCCTCCTCAATATGGATATTCAGTTCATCCACGTTCTGAAGTTCTCGAATAAAGTGATCTATGCGTCGACCCAAGCCATTCGAAATCTGTACTTCCAAGGATAGATAACGATACACTGCTTGAATTCTGTATGTTACTTGCGCATTGTTTCAACTTCTAATTTGCCTTGGTCGGCAGATTTCACTCAGACTTGGCAGCATTCTTTGGAGTAGAATACACCTAAGTATCAACTAACGAAAAGAGAAAGGAAAAATTAAAAGGACCACAAAAAGATTCTCGAAATTCACCGCGAAGTTCTTCGACTCGTCTTCTTAGGGAATCCACTGCTTCTTTCTCTGAGTTCAACTTTGTTAGTATCTCGAGATTATCTTTTTTCAGCTGCAAATTTTTCTTCTCCAGTTTAATACAAGTCAGCTCAGTCTGACGAGACTCTATCAAAGCAACAAGATTCCGGTTGTATTCCTGCGAGAAAATATGCATTCATCGAAGAAAAAGCGAATACTTCAGGAAAATGATAAACAAGAAATAACACTTACCAGCGTCAACAAACCATCATGTTGAGATAAGCTCAGTGATTGGGACGCCTGAACTTGTGCATCTGTGTTAAAAGAAGAGAAAGAGTCCGAGCATAGCATCATCATGGCACTACAAAGTTCCTGAGGGATATCAACCACCACGCCCTCCTTGATAGCCTTGAACATTTGAATCCAGGATTTCATTTTCCAAGAAATTTTTCTTCGATGCTCTCTGAAGTAGATACCTCTATATGCTTGTCTTTTTATGTCTCATTCTCTGGTGCTTTAGCGATTTTGGTCTCGATTACAACTTTAGTGGGAGACTTTGTAAGAAAAGAATCTTTGATAGGAGGACGAGGAGGCAAGGCTGATTCATTTCTTTCATTTGAGATCTTCTCGTCGACCTCTTCATCGATTTCTCTTTCATTCTCCGCAAAGATATTGTCTTCTTGGGATTTAGTCTCCATCAATTGCGAGAATGAAGGCTCCTATTTCTCACATTCTATTGTTAGCACTTGGACATTAGTGTTGGCCTTTACGATTCGACGAGCCTTATTTTTTGGAAGAGGTGTCCTTCTTGCCTCGCTCACTCCCTCCTTCGCAACATAAGTTTAACTATATCAGATAAAGAACATAGGAACACAAAATGATTACAGTAAAAAAGAAGATTATGTTCTTTACCTTCTTAGGTTCCGAAGACGCCTGTTTTTCAAAACTTTGGATTCACATCATTAGCAGCGACAACATCCTGATATTGCAAAGTTAAGTACCGAAGGAAACAAGGAAGAGAGTAGCAGAGCGAAGAAAGGAAAGGATTACCTCAGGAGTTCTATCAGACCATCCCAAGGCCCATGGTTCATATTTAGGAAAGCAGTGATGCTCCCCATAGGACCCTGACGAGGGATATTATTGGAGTGTCTACCCCACACCCAAGGGTCTTCTATAATCAAGGGGAACTTCATCCAATTCTCATCTCTCGAAAGACAGAGAAATTGGTTGGTCTTGTTTATCTTCAAATCAAGTTCGGAGGAGAAGTTTCAGGTCATCAATAATATCGGCCTAGTTGAAGCGAATCGCCCATCTCTCTATCCAACGGTCAAAACGATTCTGAACATAATTTGACAAGAAATTATTCGCAGTATAGGCGGAGGAGTTGAAGGGGCGAGCTTTTGTAGGAATTGTTGAGTAGCCCTGCGAATGCGCCGCGAACTTGTTGATTAAGCGAATGGCATTACCACACAATTAAAAGATACCACACTGAGCCAACAGGTGAGTTAAGACCTCGTAGAACAGAGGGTTCGCGTCATTATAAAGAGGAAATGCATTCCATCTCTCAGTTGACCTAAAGTGATTATAATTATGTTAGCACTCCAGGATTCCTCTTCGATCATCTTTAGGCTAAGGTTAACCCCAACGGAGGATCCTTCGGGAAAAATCAACCTAAGACCTCGTTGATGAAGTTCAGCATTAAACTCCTCAACAGTTTTTGCTCGCAGAGAACTGAAGACCAAAACACAAGTGAAAATTAGATCAAACACAAAATATTCACATAACTAGAAAAAACTGGAAGAACAGCAATAACTTACCCAACTCGGGATTTCGTGAAGAAGAAACATTTTGGTTAGCAACCATGATAAATTAAGAAGAAAAAGGATTCAGAGAAGTGGAAGTTAAAATCAATTAGGCTTGCATAGAATAAGAGGCAGAGTTGCAGAGGAATATCGGAGAAGAAGGGGATGAAGTTAATGGTGGAATTTTCAGGTTTGACAAAGGAGAGGAAGTTAATAGAGGAATAAAGAGTTAATGAGGAAAGAGTTGTTTAAGGAGACTATTTCTACTCGGATAAACAGCTAAAAAGGTGTAGAAAGAGAAATTAGTGCGACGGTTACACGAGAAATCCAGAGACGTGGCGACGGTGAAAACCTTTCGAATTCTCTTCCTATCCTACCCCTGTTCGGATGACAAGAGAAGAGAAAAAATGTGGGGACATAAAATCACTTCACTACGTGTTCGTATCTGAAAGCACAGATGCAAGAAAGATGTATTCTAGGTGAGTACGAGGCTTATACTTAGTCAGAATAGGGATTTATGCCTATTCCATGTAATTCAGACGCGGGGAAAGTACTAATCAAAGGTCAACAACCTAATTTGAATGGGTAGTTGGGAATTTAATACGGGAGAAGAATGGTCATATCAACAGTCTGTTAGCTTTCGGGACAAGTGGCGAGTTATAATTCAACGAGGAGTAGAATAACAAAGGTTGTACAAGCGAAGGTAAACTAACGAGTAAGTTAGTAAAGATGGAAATTAGCGAAGGAGAATTCTCCTCCATGAAACCATGGCGAAGAGACCTCATGCAAAGGATCCACCAAAGCTAGCAAAGCTTTCCTCCACTTTTATAATTTGTCTATAAATAGAACCGAGAGCAATGTAATAAGAGTTGAGCAATTTTGCAAGGCTGACAGAGTGAGTTACTGAGAGCATTCATAGCATAAGTCTAAGAGATTGTAATCTTCATAGTGAAATCCCTCCTGTGGACATAGATTTTAGCACTGAACCACGTGAATCCTTTGTGTTTATCATTTACTATTATTATTATGTGAAGTTGGACTATAAATCTAAAACTAAAACCATAGAGAGTAGATTAGAACAATCATCTGGGTGTGCTGTAGGATTTCTTGCAACTACATGCCTCGTTCTCATTCTTATTCTCTCCTAAACGTAATAAAATAAAAGCTTCAGAAAATCAATATAATTAAATAATTTTTTGGACCAATTAGATATAGTCTAGATTATAATGTTGGGGTTAGGCCCTAAAACAATATATTTGACATTGTAGTTTAAATTAAATTTAGTAATTTACATTAAATATGTTTCATGAGATATGGTCGAATATATTAGTTATAATTTACACAGTGGGAGATATAATATATTTGTGATATTTTAGTTCATAATTTATGTGAATTGTATTCACTGGTTAAATTATAACTTACTACGATAATTACATATGTATTATGATAAATCTCAATCATAGAAGTGGAGACTTCTAAATCTAGCAGGTTGATGTAATATGATTATATCGATCCGGTCGGTTATTTCTATTCATTATTTATCATCTAGTAAATAGATCTAAGCTACTACTTTACGTAAGTTCTCAATCCTGAGAATATGTATATACCCTACGTGTATTTCCGGTTATCTTTTTTTACCAAGAAATGAGGTCATTTAGATCCAATAAATGGGTAAGATGGATCGTTGTGAGTGCGCAGAAAGAATATACATATTCAATAAGGTATCCGGCATCGAGTGGGTATTCCCTTAGATGATTTTGTTTATTCTAGACTGGCCAGTGGTCGCTTAAATTGTTTAAGTGATTATTAGAATAATAATACGAAAAGCACAAAATAATCGTCAAGGACTAAAATATAAATGCATAGGAGCTTACCCGTATTGAGAAAAGTAGTTCGTTCATTGAGAATTGTGAAGATTCGTTTTAGACCTAATTCTGATTTAAACTAGCAAGTAAGTAAAAGTTGATTACAGTATTTAGAGAAACTGGGACTCAGGATTCCACCACTTCTGAATGACTAATAAAATGATTCTTGATAATTTTAGCTCTTTTATTGACTCAATTTCTTTGCAAAAAGTAGACTTCTAAAAAATTAACTGTAAATCGTAAGCATGACGCATCAAAAGCTCTTAAGTCCCAGCATACACCATCAAACAAAATCACAACTAATTAGTAAAAATCATAAATCAATTTGCAAAAATCATAAAGGATAAAAAATAATTATCGTTCATTTATGAAACATGGCTTCCTCTATTGTCCCAGTGATGGGGTTTAGCTCATCATGATCAAAACACTCTCAAAAGATAGAAACATGGCTCAAAAATGTTGAAAAAAAGAAAAATAACAAAAAAATATAACACAACAAAATCACCAAGTTTATAGACGTTGCAGACTGTATATTGCTAAGCTTTTAAAACAGTTTCTATTGCTAAAAGAATTAAGAAGAATGACTAATCCTTGAAGCTTTAAAGAGAAAGGGAATAGGCGATAGGTTTTGCGACCTTTCTTTTACGTAGTTTTCTGGTTTTCTTCTTCCTCCTCGAGCAACTTTCTTTTGTTTCTGAAAAAAAAAATCCTGAGTTCTCTCTGATCCTCTCTCTTCCCTTTGAAGGCTCCAATCACTCCTATTTATACCCAACTATTAATATCTAGGGTAAATATTCTAAAAATCGATATTTTTTCCTCCCTGGCAGTTCACGGAAAATATGATCCTTTTTTTTCTTCCCACTCTTGATCTCGATTTGTTACACCTCATATAGGCTTAGGAAAACATAATATCTCATCTTTATTCGATAAAGATTCAATCTCCTCCCAAAACAGCTCGCACAAACTCGAGTTTATCTCCAACTTTATAAAAATCAGTTCTTGCCAATACTTGAAATTTCAGCAATTATTCTCGGAGAAAAACTCTCTTAATGACGTGTTTTGATTGTTTCCTTGTGTTGATATATCGAAACCCACTTCAAATCCCATAAATCTTGCCTCCCAAACAACTCAGATAAACTTCCTCACGTAAAAACAAGTTCCCGCCATTTCTTCTTTTTCAAACAAAGAGGAAGGGTGCCCGTAATCCAAAATTGCGGTTCCTTTATCAACTATCATGGGTGCATGTAGTAATTTCTAGGTTCCTTTATCAATTTTCAGCCAATTTTTCCACAAATATTTATTTCTCAAAAACACTTACAAACACATAAAATAATACAATAAGTACCAAATGAGCATTAACAAAATATATAATTAAGGACAAATCAAACACAAAAATGTGTCTATCAGATACTCCCAAACTTATTAGTTGCTAGTCCTCGAGCAAATCTAATCTAGAAAATAAAATTATATCTCACTTTCGTAGGAATCAGGACTACACTTAGCACGTGCAGCTAGCCGTTAAACTCCTAGGTGACCCTAGAAGACGAGTGGTATCTCGTGAGGGTTTACAAAAGATATACCCACAAAACTTTTACTCCAACTTGTAGCTACTTGTGAACGATTGTGGGTAGACACTAAACATGCTATTTAGTTGGCTACTAAAATTCTTCGGCTATAGGAATCATTACCCTATATGTGTCTAATTGTTGTACACGAGTTTGCACTCAACGTACTAAAATTCATACAAGAATCCAAAACTATACTTAGATAGTTGTACAATGGCCCACGATACTCAGTGTCTACCAAAATTCATTCACATGAATAGATTTAGAAGATGGATATGAAGATGATGAAATTTGCACATGTTGACTAAGGTGAGCGGTGTTTCCTATATTTTTCTGAAGGTCAGTGCCAGGATGAATCCTAATGGATTGAGATAGCTCCCACTGGTCTTAATCCTTATACTAATATTGACTCAGCTGGTATATACAAGGGCCCCAGCGGTTAACTTATCGAAAGTAAAATAATTATTTTTATATTATCAATTTACTGAAAACATGATTGGATCATTTAAATCCAAGTGCATGCTCCTTATCAGCAGCTTACATGATAGTTCCCATGGATCCTGTGTTCCACGCTTGCTTAGGAAACGGAGACAGAGATAACACACATATTGCTATCAAAGTGTCAATACTCACTATATATATTAAATTGTTGGTCTGAATAATGGTCTAAAAAGGAGATTGGTGCTTTTGAAGATAAAGCTTTTGCGAAAGAAATCAGTTCGTGGATTTTTGAGGTGCAAGGAGATTGGATTAAACGAGCTAACCCTTCTATTGATATTATTAACATCTAGAAATTTTATGCTTCAAAAAATAAATCTATTAATTGCATATTGGGTTTTTGACTGAAATTTTTTGAAACTCAATTTCCGCTGTAGATTCAAATACGAGTAGATTTTAAAAGAGGCTTTAACGGATTTTAGTGCCAAATAATAATTAAAAAAGAAAACACGCTCTTTGAAAGAAACTGTCAGCTGCGGCAATCTTCTCGGAAACATTTTAAACGTAAAGTTTTATTTTGCTCTATTTTTGGTGTATTGTCCTTCAATCATTCTAATGCACGTTTTTAGAAATTAAAGAACAACACTTGCCACTCTAATTAGTCTCGTTCAATTGGGGGTTTGGAAAACTATATGGGGATGTCAATTTTATTCATATCCGGGTCAATGTATATGGGTTGTCTAAATAGGGACCCTCCTCATAATATAAATTCTAAAATCCTAATACCTACTTAATCATCGACCCCTTTTTTACTTTCATCATAAAATCCTAAAATCTATTTTATTTCTAACCATTCGTGACTTCTCTTTTTCTAATTTTTTAAACTTAATTTGTCGTTGATAATCGCCGATTCGAAAACTTTTATCGCCGATTAACTTCTTCAACAAATATACCCCATCAAAAGCACGCTCAAAAGAAGGTAAATTATCCAGAAATCATATATAATCTAAAAGAAAATCTTATTCGAAAAGGAAGAAAAAAATTAATTATTGAAGAACTGGAAAACGAACAACAAGAAATGTAAGCAGAAATGGAACCAATTAGAAAGTAAGTCAACTGAAAAACCCATTATTCTACTTGTTTTAGTATTTTGATTGTTAATGTTGGTTAGAAACCGTAAAATGGTTACAGGAAAATAATCGTCATGTTCCCAAATCATAGACCATGACGACTTTTCATATACATGTGTATAGTATAAAAAGTCATCATTGTTTATAATTTGGGAACATGACGACTCTTGGTAGGATTTTCCGAAGATGATGACCAAATTTTGGGTCATCATGGTCGATGAATGTAAACCCCGACGAGTATATTAGGTGAAAATACGTATATAGCTTGAGTCGTCATGTATAAATGAAGTGTCGACCATGACAAATATTATTGTTATTGATTTCAAAAAAGGAAAACAATACATGCCCACGATAAATTCTTGGGGGGATAGTACATATCGTGGAAAAAGTACGAAAGAGATATTATTTTTTATTCGTGAAGGTACACAATGCAAATAGATATAAAATATGACTTCTTTTCCTCCTCTTTCGAAATTCCATTGGCATCAGAACCTGGAGTTCCTTGAAAACAAGACCTCCCAAAAAAAGAGAATGAAGAAACTAATGGATAAATGGTGAAAGTGATGAAGATGATGACGTAAATGAAGATAATGATGGTGACGGACCATGACAAGTTCACTAGAATTTATTACTTATGCTAACTTGGACCAATACCTGCATCTCTCAATAGCTACTTGTTTTTTTTTGAAAAACTAGTCATTGGGTCTTTAATTTGTATCAAAGTACCCTTCTTTCAACAAACAATTTGTCATAAACCCTAATTTTCAAGTTTTAAATTGTTTCTCATTTCTTCCTTATCAAGAAAAAAAGAAACCATGGTTACTCGCTACACTATCGAAGAAGATGTTTCCATTGTTAGAGCATGGGGGTCGATCATAAAGCATGACGAAGATCTAGAATTAACTTAGATCAAACCTCTTATTATTTTTAGAGCCGTATATTTATAGTTTTTATGGCGTTAGACGGTAATCAAAATGGAAGATCATTCAAACTCATTAAGAAAATATTCGATAAGTTCTTGCAAGATTTGATTGGTTTTAAAGAGAAATATCCGACGTTAGGGAAAGTCATCCTACAATGTTCATTGGAGACGAATAGATATCTTAATAAGTTGTTCTTCAAATCATATTTGAATAATACTAACTTATTATTCATTTGTTTTTTTCAGAGAACTCTAGCTCTTGTGCGATATGAGCTTATCCATCGCAAAGAATTTAAGCATCGTGAATGCTATCAAGTCTTGAAATACATTTGCATGGATTTCAATTTAGATTATTTAAGTGTATTATTTTTATCTATGTTAGGTTTTTTCATTCAAAGTAATATTGTGAAATATGGTGTGCCTTTTCCTTTTAATGAAATGTTATTACAAAGTCCAAAATCAAACCAGTCCCAAAAGAATTCATCATGGTCTATAAAAAATACCATGACGACTTTAGTGTTGAATCCCTACTAATCAGTTAGATTCGTCATGGTCTATAAGTACAAACCATGACGAATCGAACGGACTTCCAGACATAGAATTTGCTATTAGATTCGTCATGGTTTATAAATAAGACCTTGACGAACCTCAGTGTTATTATTTTTTATGAGTCGGCAGGGTAATACTTTCGACCAAGACGGTTTCCCATAACCTGACAAAATTTCATGAAAAGTCGTCATGGTACAAAATAAAAACATATCGACTTTAAAGAGTCATCATGGTTCTAAGATCCCGATCGTGATAACTTTTATCATGTAACTTTGTGTTCTTATGATGATTTGAGGAATTTAACCAACAAATCGACCATTCGTAGAATAATAGTAGTTTACCTGAGTATTTTGAGCATTGAGTTCTTCATTTGGACCCTCATTTTCGGCTTCATATATTAATCGATCAACCAACTATATCCAATCCATTTGAGAATCAATGTTAATATTACCATCAACATAATCATCTTTGGTATTTGAAGTATATCCCACATCAATTGCAGGACTAGAATCACTCATTTCTATACCCTAATTTTTCATTTTTCCCCCAAAAAACATCTTCTCTTTTTTTCTCTCTACTGCAAAATAAAAAGGAAAATTCTCTTAATTCTAATCCTAACTATAATTTATAGATTCAGTTTATTGAATCTTTTTTTTTAAAACAAGACCACTTATGTTAACAAAACTTAACTATTACAAAATATGGGTATCTTCCCTAACTAACAGGAGGAAGATGATCCCAGTTTTCATTAACATGACACTTTCAAGCATTTTTTGCTAGAGCATCAGCTGCTCTATTTAGAGTACAAGGGGTATATTTACATAAAGGTTGATGTAAATACGAAAAGCCATTTATACAATCCCTGATGTAAGAAAATTGTGTCCAATCGATATTTGTAGTTTCTCCATTCATTGCTAGAACAAGCGAGAGATTATCAGAGGTGAAGATTGTGTGCAAAACTTGATGATGTTTAGTCCAAAGAATATCTTGGTATAGGGATTGAGCTTCTGCCTCAACTACTGATCCTGCTGTTGTAGTCCAACATTTGGCTGCAATGAATTCTCCATTTAGTCTACAGGTAACAAAAGCACAACCTGCAATTGAGGATTTTTTCCCCATGGAAGCATCAACAAATATTAGATTATAATTTTGATTATAGTTAACAAAATTGAGAAGAGAGATGATGCTTATTATGGAGAGATAATGGGTTTCATTAGTTATTTTAAGTCTAGAATATAACCCCTGAGTCTGTTGTATATCTTCAACTTGGGTAAGGCTGGCATGAATAACATTTAAAGGTTGTTGCCTGATATGCTCTATACTAGCCTTACATCTAGCTTTCCAAATTTTCCACAAAATTATAATGTAATACTTATAGTTGTCAAAAAGATGTGGTGTTGTTGGAACCTGAAACCAATGCCAGATCCAATCCTGTAAAGAGGAAAAAAGATGAAAGTATAACAAAGATCAAAGGACATAAAGCAAACCAAATAGCCCAAGCAAAAGAGAAATGAAAAATCAAGTGCTCAAAAGATTCATGATATAATCAACATAATGGACATTGGTTGTCATTAATGATGTGGTTTTTGTACAGTAGTAAATAAAGTACGTTCACTTGGATTTGTGAAGACTGATTTTAGACTTAAATTTAAATTAACCTAGCAATATATATAAAAGATTGCAACAGGATTACGAGAGATACTGGGACTCAGGATTTCACCAATTTTCATATTCATGTGGTTCAAATATTAATTCTAGACAATTATAAATCATATAATAACAATCATTGACTCTGATTCTTTGCCAAGGTAGACTTTTAAAATATTATATGTAAATTATAAGCATGACACGTCAAAAGTACCTAAGACTAAGCATACGCCATCAAACAAGATCACAAATAATTAAGAAAAACCATAAATCTATTTAAATTAATGCAAAAAGTCATAAAAGAATTTAATAGAATTACAACAATCATGAAATTTGGCTTCCTCCTTTGTCCCATCGATGGGGTTTATCTCCACATGGTGAAAACACTCTCAAAATAATTTTTTCATTGCTCAAATGATGTTTACAAAGGTTAAAAGAAAGAATAAGATATAACACAGAGGATTTGCAACGCTGTATTGGCGTTACGGAATTCACTGTTACAATATTCGTCGTGAACTGAAGATAAACGTTACAAAGTAACTGTTACAGAAATTTTAAAATAAACAACACTGAAATAAACGACTGTTTTGTACAGTTTTTTGTTCTTCGAGTTGTTCTTCTCTGCAGCAGCAGAAAAATCTGCTCCATAGCTCTCGATTCGTCTCTATAGCCTCCCCAATCACTCGATATCCCTTTCTGTGATTCCCAACACCTCTTTTATGCTCAACATGGCCTCAAAATCTCTGTAACAACTCAAGAAAATCTTCTTTCCTTTCTTGCAGTTCACGGGCAATAATTCCCTAATTTAACTCCTTCACACGTCTGCTTGCCATCTAAACACTCCAAACATGCGAGAAACTCGTATAAGATTGAGTCAAACCTTCTCCAAACACACGCAATCTTCCAGTTACAACATATACTTCCCGGAAATAAACCCGAGAATATTATCCTCCCTGTTTTTACTTCAAATCGATTATTCAACCCAATTTAGTCGAATCCAACCCTTATACTAACCTAATCAAGTCCATCCCAAAAGAAATCCGCGATTGAATATCCTTAAAACTCTTCCAAAAATCCAACCCTAAATCTGCAACCTTTTTCCCACCAAAATTATATTAGAAATTTAAGAAGAAGATGGTGTCCTCTTATCCTTTGTTGGGGTCCCTTTAGCACATGTTCTGGGGTATAACTTTTCTTTGGTGTCTTTAGTAATTTTTTCCGGGGGTGCAAACATCACTTTTCGAGCAACTTTTTCCACAAGAGTTTATTTCTCCAAAAACACCTACACAAACATAAAACACCATAATAAGTACAAAATGAGTACTAACAAAATAAAGAAATGAGAACAAATCATACACAAACATATGTATATCAAATACCCTCAAACTTATTATTTTCTGGTCCTCGAGCAAATCTAATGTAGAAAATAAAAAGTATAACTCACTGTCGCAGGCATCAGGGTTGCACTTAGCGTGTGCAACAAGCCTTTGAACCCATAGGTGTCCTTATCAGACGAGTTTTTTCTCGTGAGGGTTTACAAGAGATATACCCACAAAACCTTTACTCCAAATTTTATCTACTTGTGAACGATTGAGGGTAGACATTAAACATGTTATTTAGTTGGCCACTAAATTATTTGGATATGAGAATCATTATCCTTTATGAGTCCATTTGTTGTACACGAGTTTTTACTCAATCATACTAAAATTCATATATAAGAAAACAAAGTTCTACTCAGAAATTCGTACAATGGACCACGATACTTGGAATTTAACAAACCATAATCACATGAATAGATTAAGAAGATGGATATGGAGATAGAAGTGTGTGCATGTTGACTAAGGTGAACGGTGTTTCCCAGATATTTGTATGAATATCGTGCCAAGATGAACCCCACTGGATTGAGATACGCACCCACTGGTCAAAATCCTTAGTATCAACTTAGCTGGTATATACAAGGGCCCCAACAATCGATTTACTGAATATATACAATTATTATTATTTATTTTTATTTTTATTATTTATTTATTATTATTATTTTATTTATTTTTTGACAACATGATTAGATCTTTTAAATCTAAGCGCATGCTTCTTGCCAGCAGATTACATGATAGTTCCCATGGATCCTGTATTCCACACTTCCTTAGGCGACGGTGACAGGGAGAACACATACGTATTGCTATCCAAGTGTTTTTTTTTCATTGGTCAAGTTCAGTTAATATAATGTGGCTTGATCTCAATCATTCTACTTTATCCTAGCGGCGACAACAAGGCGATACTAGTTTCCCACAAAATTACTTAGAGAAATACAAAAAGTTGTAAAAATAAAAATAGAACGTGATAAGGTGACGACTCTGAGATATGGTGACGACTATAATGTTATTTCTAACACCTGAACTTTGTCCTTTTATGAATAGACCATTTATCTGGGTCCCATAACTCCTACAGCCAAGAAATTTGTTTCCATTTACTTAGAATGGTCAGTGTTATCCTGAATTGTTCACAAGTTTCTAATTTTTTGAGTTTTATTATTTCACTAAAAGTTTCTTCCTTACCCCCAAACTTAAATCTAACATTTTCCTCAATGTTCTAAAAATAAATGATTAAAAACATGAACAAGGAGAAACTGTTACCAATTGAAGAAAAGAGTTAAGGAATGATATTACCATGTCGCATGAGCATGGGTTACCTCCCAAGAAGTGCTAAGTTTAAAGTCTTCAACCAGACTTAAAAAAGAATTAGTCACCTCATACAATCATATAGCAATATCCGGAACAATTGTGGGTCATTTGAATCAAATAATGTTATCCCAAGTAAAAGAAAACTGCAAAAGGCCAAGAAAGTGAACAAACAGAGCACAACCTTATCCAGTATTTTGTTTAAGACAATTACACCTAGCTTTGGTTCAGGTTCAGGCTCTATAAAAGGGTCTAGATAAAAAAAAATCATGGGCTGGGTTTCCTCATTGGAAGGATCAGATGGATCAGGTTGTAGAGTCTGGAAAAGATCAACTAGGAACTTAAAAACACATAATAATAACCTGAATAATTGTGGATCCTCAAAGTTAATCAGATTGGAATCACACAGTTGACCACAATGGAAGTGGTGGTCATTCTTAAGCAAATGTGTCGATTCTAATCTCCTAAAGTGATTAGGCTTAGTCTTAAAACTTAATAACTGACGCATTTGAAACTCATACTTTCCACAATTTGAAGAAATTATTTTGGTGGGAAAACAAAGTCAATCTCGGTAACATTCCAAGGGTAAACCATATTAACCAGAGGATGGGTTTTTAACAACTGAATTTCTTTCTGGACATCATTAGGTTCGAGAAAACGTGTATGAAGATATTCTTGTAAAATGGTTGAGGAACATATATCAAGTACCAAGTGAGGGATCTCTCTAAGATTCAAATTTAAAGCACAGGGAGAATGATAATCACCGCAAAACTTAGAATTTTGGGTGTCTCTAGAAAGACTAGTCACAATTTTTCTAATTTCAAATCATCAGATTCTTCAAAATGGTCAATTGCTTCTTCTAAGTTATAAGCAGGAGGTGCATCCTCACTCATATTTAAAATCTCAACGAGTCTATTATCTTTGTTTGAGATTATTGTTCCTGAATCGTTGGACTCTAAAACACTAGTCTCGGGATATACCTGTTCCTCTAAACCATCATCAGCTTCGTAACAAGGAAAAACTATATCGTATAAAACAATGGTATCTCTAGTCAAATCATCTTCCTTTTGAATATGTGAATAATCATTAAAATTATTAGGATTTGAATCAGAAAAAAGATTATTTTCATGAAGCTCAATTGGAATAAGAAATTTCTGATTACTATGCCTGCATATTCTATATTTTTCATCAGCATTGTCCTCATCATCATAATCATCACCATAATAAATGAAGATGGTCGAACCTTATCTAAAAAAGTAATGTACCAATTCTAACCTCGTCATCTTGATTAGGTGAATAATAAATATCCTCATTTTCAAGGGTAATATTGGAAACACTGTATTGACAATTAAGATTATTTCGGGCAATACTCATATTTGCGATTCTTTCCTTCGTCTTTAACTCAAACCTATTCATTATCTCAGTTATCTTCTTGAGTGATTCTTCTAGAGTTATAATAGGTTCATAAGGAGTATTCAATCGCAACTGCTCGGGTGATTCTTCTAGAAGTATTCGGGTCACCATAAGGAGTACTAGACCACATCTTCTTTATGGAATTTTTGAAAGAAATAGTACTAGCGTGCAACTTCTCGATGGCATCCTTCAAAGAAAAAGAACTCAAATTTTGCTCATTTTCCGTTCATATGATTGGTGCGCATACGCATAGTAATTCGGATCAGTATGGTATGAACCATAACCTTAAGAAGGTTGGTAGTGATCCCGAGTATTATCCACACTATGATCATAGTACATGTAATGTCCATTTTGTAATTCAGTCGGATATTCATTGTATTGGCTATCATAATACCAGTTCGATATTTTTTTTTTTAAAGTGCAGTGCAAATGTGTCATGTCCCATGTAGTAGCTGTGGGCACCCATCAGGTTTGGGGAAACCTTGGTTGTATTCTCACCTGTGTGAGTGGCACATGTCTTGTAGACGTTGCCCCATTTAGGTTTCATTTGTATTCTCCTTAATCTATCGAATCTATTATCTTGTTCACCTCTGAGAGGTTTGTTCTTCATTTCTGCAATGTAGATCCTGTAGACTTGGATTCTGATTACTCTTTTGTAGTGTAGATCACTACAAGTGGTATCATAGCAGCCACGATCCATGGGGGATTCGATGGCGAAAACACTTTCTTCGTTGCAGAAGATTGAGGAAAATCTTAACAAGTTGATGTTGTTGTGGCCTAGACCAATCTTTCCAAATGCTCCAGAAACTTATCTCAAGGATGAGGTTAAAAGGATCGTTGCTGAAAAGGAACAACAAACATTGGAAGAAATTGGGGTTGTGGAAGCTACGGAGGTTGGGGAGGAGATTGTCATTGAAGATTTGGTGTCACATTTCAGTCAAGACTCTTCGGTTCCATCAGAAGAAACACACGATGAATCTCTTGATTTCGAAGTGATTCCTTTGTCTTTATTTGATGAAAATGAAGATTCGGCAATTCTAGACTCACAAGCACAACAACCAAACACTTATTGGATTTACTTGATGTTGTGGATTCTCAAATCGAAATTGTGGCCAACTAGGGGATACTGAATTTCTATCAATTTACGATTGGGAAGAAAATTATGAGCAACTTGATAATAGGACGATCATCGTTATCAACCACAAATTTCTTGGTGAGAAATATTATTATTGTTGTCTCGACTATACTCGTTGGGTACGCGATCGTGGCAAAGATTTTGAAGTTATTAAGGGGGTTTCTTATGTTGTTGGTGCTTATGATTTCCGTTTGGATATTATTACTTCTTATTCATCTTTAATCATTGTTTTTTCGATTTTAATGGCTAACTACAATGGAAATTTTGTTCATGAGCTAGTTTTAAAACAAGGGTATCGACTCAAATTGTTGTTTACGAATTCAATTGTATCTGCAATTGTTGAAGCTGGTGACAGTGGTGATGTGGGTAACTGTTTGTGAAAATGTCACAAAGTAAAAGTAAATTTGAGAATACCTTGACATCTCTGTGGTTCCGAGTGGTTGAAAGTGAGAAGGCATATGAATTATTTGATACTCCCTCCATTTCAGGAAAAGTGTTACTATCATTTTTTTCATTTTAGCCTGAAAATAGGTCAAAATGAAAAAGTGATAGTAACACCTTTGTTGAAACGGAGGTAGTATAACGTTACTGCAAGAACAAATCCCTGGACTAATTGGTTAATTCATTTCACACAGATGCATGTAAATTGGAAGGTACAAAAGTTTGTTGAATTTTTATTTTGTAAGGCTTGGGATTTAAGTGGCAGTGAAGATGATACTCTGCTACAACTTGCACAATAACTAATTGATCGAAGGCATCATAAGAGAAGTTGGAGTTTTAGTGGTGTTATATGTTCTCTAATCTCACAGCTGAGGTGTGGGTTACTTGATACTTTGGAAATTTTATATGTGGAATCATTAAGGATCTGTGTTAAAGCAAATAAACAAAACGATTTATCACGGGTCCTTTCGAAGAGAAGTATAGGTGTAATCGGGTTTCTTTCATTCAGTATATTGTATAATTGCATTCAAGACAAGAGTGGACATATATTCTTGGATTTTCAAGGTCTGGATTATGGACGTAGGGTATTAGATCGTGGTAAGGTGTTTCAGTGTATGGGGAGATACTCCTGCTTTGCTTTGCAAGCTGATATTCTCTGGGTTTTCTTGATACTTCAAGTGACAATGGAAAATGAGTTTAGAAGGAGACCGCAACAGTTTGATCAAACGCCTAGTAATCCTAGATGGAGTTTTCATGGCGAAGAAGGTTATGTGCTTATTCAAAAGTGGGTACATGAAGAACTAACTTCTTCCTTACATTTCACAATACCATTTTCTGCAACTCATGATGGTTGGTTAGATCGATTCCTTAAGCAAGTTTATAATTCAGCAAATGTATGGTCTTCGCAAGTCATTGCAATGTTAAAATTAGAAGATGGAATTCCTTGGCTCCACGTCTATTCTCTTATACTCAAGGAGGGGTATAGAAGAGTGGAATTCTGTGAAAGAATAGTGGAAATCAAGGAAATGCTCAAGGGAGTTAGTGGTGGTGTTGTACTTAATGCGGGCAGATTACAAAACAAGAATGAATTAACTGAGTTTTTGCACATCATTGCCATGGATTTATCGGCTAGGGAATGGACAAAACCAATCTTCTTATCCTCAAGTATCATACTGAATGAGAAATTTGGAAGTGGTTCTTGGGTCAGACAGAAAAACTTCAGGTTAGAGGTAATCTTGTGCAATTCAAGTTCATGTAGTATTGATGGGAGTTGGGAGAGAAATTTCTTCTACAAAAGAGAGCTATATGGTTCCATTGTTGCTGGTAGTGTGGGATTCCTTCGCAGTCAGTTGTGGCAGGTGGCATTTTGGATCTTACAGAAATGTTCGAGACACATGCAAGTATACCTTCTCATTCAACTGAATGTCACATAAGCAGGGTCAGTATGCTCAAGTTTGAAAAGGTAAAATTAATTCTTGGAACTACATTACATGGATTCCCTATATACATTATGTACATCGAAGGCTATGAACTTTTTAGAAGGTTTGTGCAAGAGTTGTTCACTAAACTAGCCACTACCCTTGCATCCCTCATCTTGTTGGAAGCTAGTGTTGGAAATAAAAATGGTTTAATGCTAAAATTAAGATTTTATTACTTAAAATAATTTTGTTACTATAATTAACTTGATGGATGTTAGGATCACTAGTCCAAACTTGGGTGGAATTATAGCCATCCATTTTCACTTCTTAGTGAATGAGAAACCTTTGGTTGTCCCATATTGGGCAAACCAAGGAGGAAGTTCATGCATTTTACCACAAACGTATTATATAAGGAAAAAGAACTAGTGGATTGGATATGGACTTAGGAAATGGACTAGTGGGCAAATGCACACATGTGCGGTGCTTCGCACCGAAGCACCGCGGACCGCGGGCTTGCGGAGCTTGCGTGTGCTTTTGCGTGAGCCTTGGCATGACCCTTGGCGCGACCCTTGGCGCGAGCCTTGGTGCGAGTTCCTTGGTGCGGTATAGCAGCATCTTCCTGAAGGTGTACCTGGCAAATATTGAGTTAAGGGCAGTCTGTTGAACATGCGACTTCACCTCTCTGTGCTTGAGTGTGTGTGCTGTTTATTTCTAACCCTCCCTTAATCATCTTCAAGTTCTCTGTTGTTTGTGTTTCTCTGTTACAGGAAGATTATTATCCAACAATCTTAACTCAATATCTGTGCAATCAACAAATCTTCTGTAACAATGGCAAAGACTGATTTTGAGAGACCTCAGAAGTTTCCTGGTAAGGATTTTAAGAGATGGCAATCGAAGATGCTCTTTTTCTTGAGTTTCCACATGCTTGATGAAGTAGTATTGAAACCGTATGACAAAGCTCTGGATACTCCTGAATCATCCAAGGAAAAAGATACTTGGACGAGAAATAATTATTTAGCAAAAAATCATATTTTAAATTGCCTTGAAGACTCTCTGTATGATTTTTATAATGCTAAAGAGAATTTTACTGCTTTAAATTTATGAACTGCACTGCAAGAAAAATATGTAGCAGAAACTGCAGGAAGTAAAAAATTCCTGGTTGCACGCTTTTTGCAATACAAGATGATGAATGACAAGTCTGTAGTTGATCAGTTTCTGGAGTTGCAAAAAATAATAAATGAAATCATTGCTGAAGGAATGGAAATCTCTGAGACCTTTCAAGTTTCTGCTGTGACTGAAAAATTACCAAGTTCATGGGCCGAATAGAAGAGAAGACTAAGGCATGAAACTGGTGAGATTACTATGATAGAATTGGGCAAGAAAATCCAAGTTGAAGAATTGTTGTGTTCAAAGGACAAGAATGTTTCTTCTGCAAGAGACATGTCAAACAATGCTCATGTGATCGAACACAAGTTTGCTACTCTCAGTCTGGACCACAACAAGCGCAAGCCTGGCCCTCAAGGAAAAGGTAAATTTCAAAAATCAAAGTCTACTATTGGTAAGATTAAGGGAGCTTGTTATGTCTGTGGTGTGTCTGGCCATATGGCAATGCATTGTAGAAAACGCAAAGATGCGAATTTTAAGAAACAAAATGTAAACCTAGATGAAAGTAGTAAAAATGAATTTTCTGGCACGGTGTCTGAGGTGAATTTAGTTACCAATGTGAGGGACTGGTGGGTAGACTCTGGAGCTACCAAACATGTCTGCGGAAGCAAGGATATGTTCACCTCCTACCAGACAGTAGGAGAATGAGAAAAACTCTATATGGGTAATTCTTCTGCAGCACAAGTTGCAGGAAAAGGAAAGGTTTCGCTGAAGCTTTCTTCTGGGAAAATCCTCACATTAAATAAAGTGTTACATGTACCAGACATCTGCAAGAATCTCGTTTCAAGTGGTGTGCTAGATGACAAGGGCTTTAAAAAAAAATTGAGTCTGGAAAAGTGATTATCACTAAGGGTAGGGACTTTGTGGGAAAGGGCTATAAGGCTGAGGGCCTTTACAAATTATCTGTAATCTCTACTGAAATTAATAAAGTTGATTCTTCTTATGTTGTTGTCTCATTGAATATCTGGCATGGTAGACTTGGTCATGTAAATTATAATTCAATGAACAAATTGGAAAAATCTGGCTGCATTCCAAAATTAAATTTGGAATATGAACATAAATGTGAAGTTTGTGTAGAATCAAAATATGCTAAGAAGCCTTTTCAGAAAAATGTCCAAAGAGTTTCTAATCCCTTAGAGTTAATTCACACTGACTTAGTTGATATGAAATCAATCCAAACCACAGGTGGAAAAAAATGGTTTGTTATCTTCATAGATGACTGTACTAGATACTGTCATATCTACTTGCTTAAAGGAAAAGATGATGCTCTTGAAGCATTTAAATTATATAAATTAGAAGTAGAAAACCAGATGAATACCACCATTAAAACTGTTAGGTATGATCGTGGGGGTGAATACGTAACCCCTATAGGAGACTTTTGTGCGCAACATGGCATTATTCATGAGGTAACTCCTCCTTATTCACCACAATCTAATGGTGTGGCTGAACGGAAAAACCGAACCCTTAAGGAGATGATGAATGCCATGTTAATCAGTTCAGGACTACCTGCGAACTTGTGGGGGGAGGCCGTCCTCTCAGCTTGCTATATCCTGAACAGAGTGCCCCTTAAAGGAAAAGAAAAATCACCGTATGAATTATGGAAAGGCAAATAACCCTCTTATGGATACCTCAAAGTGTGGGGGTTTTTAGCCAATGTCTCTATTCCTCCACCTAAGAGGACTAAAATAGGACCTAAAACCGTTGATTGTGTCTTTCTAGGATATCCCGAGCACACCACTGCCTATAGATTTATGGTTGTGAGTTCCGGTAACTCGGAACTTGGTGTGAACACCATTTTGGAATCTAGAGATGCTTCGTTTTTTGAAAATGTTTTTCCAATAAAAACTGAATCTCGCGTGATACGTGTAGATCCTCTAGATGTCTCTTCTTCTAGCCATTCATTACCGGTAGAAGAAGATGAACCTGTTTATGAGCCAAGAAGAAGCAAAAGACCTAGATTAGAAAAATCTTTTGGGCCAGACTTCATTACCTGTTTAGTTGAAACTGATCCACAAACCTATAAAGAGGCCATGACTTCGTCTGAAGCTCCATGGTGGAAATAAGTCCACTATTGGTGAGATGGATTCTATTGTTCAGAATGAAACCTGGGAAATACTAGATTTACCTCCAGGGTGCAAAACCATAGGTTGTAAATGGATCTTTAAGAGAAAACGTAAGGTTGATGGAACCGTGGAAAAATATAAAGCTAGACTTGTAGCTAAAGGCTATAAACAAATAGAAGGTGTAGATTTCTTTGACACTTATTCACCTGTCACTAGAATTACTTCAATTAGGTTGCTAATTGCTATTGCTGCAATCCATAACCTAGAGATACATCAAATGGATATAAAAACTGCGTTTCTAAATGGTGAATTAGATGAAGAAATCTATATGGATCAATCCGAGGGTTTTGTGGTGAAGGGTTATGAAAAGAAGGTGTGTAGACTTAAAAAGTCTTTATATGGCTTGAAGCAAGCACCTAAACAATGGCATGAAAAATTTAATCATGTTATGTTCTCTAGTGGTTTTAAAATAAATGAAGCTGACAAATGTGTTTACACTAAATCTGTCAACGATGCTTGTGTGATGGTATGCATGTATGTTGATGATATGCTTATACTAGGTACAACCTTAGAAATCATTAATTCCATTAAGAACATGTTGAATGAGAACTTTGACATGAAAGACTTAGGTCCTGCTGATGTAATCCTAGGGATGAAAATTAGAAAGGAGTCTAATGGCTTCAGTCTCAGTCAATCTCATTATGTTGAGTCAGTTCTGAAGAAATTTAACCAGTTTGATAGTAAACCAGCAAGTACTCCTTTTGACCCTTCTTGTAGACTCAAGAAAAACAAAGGAAATGGAGTCTCGCAACTTGAATATTCACGTGTCATAGGAAGTCTGATGTACTTAATGAACTGCACGAGACCAGACATTGCCTATGCAGTGAGTAGACTAAGTAGGTATACCTGTAATCCAGGACAAGAGCATTGGGATGCACTTTTCAGAGTGCTGAGGTATCTTAAATACACTTTAAACTTTCGGTTGAGTTATGAGAGATACCCTGATGTTCTGGAAGGATACTGTGATGCAAACTCGATAGCAGACTCAGAGGAGTCTAAGCCTAGAGTGGATACGTTTTCACTCTAGGATGTGGAGAAGTGTCTTGGAAGAGTTCCAAACAGACCTGTATCGCTCGATCCACTATGGAATCCGAGTTTATAGTGTTAGATAAAGCAGGAGAGGAAGCCGCTTGGCTAAGATGCTTTTTAGAAGACATTCCTCTCTGGCATAGGCCTGTGCCAGCTGTATCTATACATTGTGATAATCAAGCTGCAATAGCTAATGCTAAAAACAACAACTATAATGGAAAATCTATTCATATAAGGAGAAGACACAATTCTCTTAAACAACTAATCTCAACTGGCGTTATTTCTGTTGACTTTGTGAGGTCTAAGGAGAATATCGCGGACCCTTTGACGAAAGGCTTGTACAAGGAGATAGTTAGTAATGCATCGAGGGGGATGGGACTTAAGCTCATCAATTAAAAATTGCCATGAAGGATACTCAACCTTGCTGACTGGAGATCCCAAGATCAAGGTTTTGAATGAGACAACTAATTTATGGCGGGTAAAAATTAAACACTATCAGAGAATTATTTTCTCTGTCCCTTCCCTATGGTGTAGACGTGATAATGTGACCGCAAGTGAGGATGACTTAGAGTAAAGTCTTAATGAGTTCTATAGTTTCAATTTAAGATTGAAATGGGGTGTAGCAGTTAACACTCTTGATAGAACTCACCTATATGAATGAGGAAGTGGGTCGCTTCCTATGAGAACTGAGCTGATTCTCTAGAGCATTCTGAGAAACGGGATACGTCCAGGGCCAAAACGGACACAACGGCGTGAACTTAACAGCATTTTAAGAGATATCTCGCGTAAGGAGTTATTGAAGAATTATATTAAACGATGGCAGTTCAAGACATCACGTTCACCGACCATCAAGTAGTTCCGGTGCTTCTCACTAAGCAAAGGTTCAATTCCAAATGGTCACCTATTGCTTATGAGGTATTTCTCGTTTTTTCGTTTTTCCGATTTTTCGGTTTCGTCATTCATGTGGGGGATTGTTGGAAATAAAAATGGTTTAATGCTAAAATTAAGATTTTATTACTTAAAATAATTTTTTTACTATAATTAACTTGATGGGTGTTAGGATCACTAGTCCAAACTTGGGTGGAATTATAGCCATCCATTTTCACTTCTTAGTGAATGAGAAACCTTTGGTTATCCCACATTGGGCAAACCAATGAGGAAGTTCATGCATATTACCACAAACGTTCTATAAAAGGAAAAGAACTAGTGGATTGGATATGGACTTAGGAAATGGACTAGTGGGCAAATGCACACATGTGCTGTGCTTCCCACCGAAGCACCGCGGACCACGGGCTTGCGGAGCTTGCGTGTGCTTTTGCGTGAGCCTTGGCGCGACCCTTGGTGCGACCCTTGGTGTGAGCCTTGGTGTGAGCCTTGGTGCGAGCCTTGGTGCGAGCCTTGGTGTTACCATTGGCATGAGCCTTGGCGTGTGCCTTGGCGTGTGCCTTGCGTGTGCCTTGCGAGTGCCTGCGAGTGCCTGAGAGTGCACACGTGTACCCATCAAATATTCAACGGGTTTATCTTAAAAATAAATATTTTACCGTTTTGAATTAAATGAAAAATAAAATCATAAATATTTTTTAATTAAAAATCTTAACGTTTTGTTTTAATGGGGATTTAATATTTCAAAATAAATTTTTCACCGTTTTAAAACTCAAAGGATTACGTCTCCTATAAAAGAACAACAATACTAAGGTTTTCGTTTACCCCAGTCGCAGCCACTGTCCTGACGACTTTTCACCATCTTCCTGCTTTGTTGTGCATAATAGTTTACATTCTTAATTTTTCATCTACTGTTAAGTTCACAACGGGCCAACGAGCTTTGCTAGCTGGGTTGGTATCAGGTGATTTTATCCTGAATTCAAATTTTTCACTTACAAGGTATAGCAGCATCTTCCTGAAGGTGTACCTGGCAAATATTGAGTTAAGGGCAGTCTGTTGAACAGGCGACTTCACCTCTCTGTGCTTGAGTGTGTGTGCTGTTTATTTCTAGCCCTCCCTTAATCATCTTCAAGTTCTCTGTTGTTTGTGTTTCTCTGTTACAGGAAGATTATTATCCAACAGCTAGTGGTAGTTTATCCGCACTCGCAAGAAGTCTGATGTGGAATTTATTTTATGAACCAAAAACGGGTTATAGAGGAGTGGAATTCTGTAAAAGAAGTGTAATCGCCAAAAAACTGGACGATCACAACAACATGAATCAAAGCTAAAAATGAAAACCAAAAACTTAATTGAAATCATCACAAAAGAGTTTAACGTGGTTCGACGTTGATGCCTACGTCCACGGGTAATGAAGATTGATTGTGTATATTGATAGATGATTATTACAGTAAAGTGAAGTGAAGATCTCACTCTCTCACTCTCTGCTCAAACTCTCACAGACAAATTTTTGGGGAAGAAGAAGAAGAACTCCCTGCTCACCATCTAAATTCTTGAAGAAGAAGGAAAAAGTCCCCCTCTTTCCTCGGTTTCTCCCTTATCAATGAAAAAATCTCTCCCTCTATTTACATTGTTGCCCTTAAGACTAAGCTATATGTTTTATCAAATACGCCACGTGTCGATGAAGGTTCGCCACATGTCGATGGAGTCTGCCACGTGTCGATGTTGATCTTATTATTAAATGACTTTAGCCTAATTTTGGTGCGGGCAAAGGATGGTGTAGTTATATCAGTTGGGTTGCGGACAAACTTGGGTTGTTGCGGGCTTGGGTGGCTGGGCTTCACTGTTGCGGAACAGCTTCCTTGTTGCGGAACAGCTTTCTTGCTGCGGAACAGCTTCTTCGCTGTGGATCATGATGGGCTGCGGACTTGGTGTTGAAGGATTGAATAAGCTTTGATGGCTAGCGGACCTGAGCTCCTGTTGCGGGAAAATGGTTGTTGCGGACCTGAAGTTGTTGCGTGGGGATATGCTGCGGACAAGAGTAAGTTTTTCTGCGGGAATGATTGGCTTTAGTTACTAGGCTTTACTGTTACGGGTTGTGCTATTGCGGAAATGTTGTTGCGGAAATGTTGTTACGGGCTGGAATATTGGGCTTTAATTGCGGACTTTAGCTGCGGTCAAGAAATGGTGTTGTAGGCTTGCGGCCGAAACGTTGCTGGGCTTTGAGATAAATTTGGGCTGCAGAACTATCTAATCTTTGAATCTATTTTGTTTGAATCTTTGCCACGTGTTTGAGTAGATTTTTGGTACTTAAAATTTGCCCCCTTTTCTTAAGGTTTATTTGTAGAACAATCCTTAAGAAAAGCATATTGATGCCTTGCTTGTTCCGACGCTCTGCGGTGCATCTTGACTTAGTATAAAGCGTCTGCGCCTGGATTGTATGCTTTTGTCTTGTAGTTTCTTTTCGCCTGGCTTTGCCATGATAAGAGAATGAACCTGATCCATTCAAGAATAGAATTTTGCTGCGAAACTAACATATAAGCACACATTAGTGTAATAATATTATTTTACACGTTTTAACCAGATTTGGTAAATAGATTACTAAATTGTTAATTAATCAATCTTTATGAAAAAATGTATTATTGAATCTAGTATAAAAGTATAAGCCTCTTAGCAACTCAAATTCAAAGTTGTGGTGTATGGCATTTAGCCTGTCACCGTTGATAATTTTGAATAAGAGCCCTTTTCATGACTTATACAAATAAAATTTTAAAGCAAAAGAATTTTAGATCTAAGAGATACGGGGTACTTAGATCTTTTATGAGAGTCTTGCCGGCTTATATCACTTTATGAGTGTAGAAGTGTATGAAAAAAGAATGAAGAATGAATTATAAGAAGTACTATTTCTTGAATATTTGTCCGCATAAAATATATGAAATATGAAGTATGAAGTATCGACCCTCGAAGAAGTTCTTGAATATTTGAAACCCGAAGTATACGCAAATGGTATATGAAGAGTACCTTTGAGAAGTATATGAGAAGTATCCATAATAAGAAATGAAAAGTATCCACAAGAAGTAAGAAGTACCAAGAGTATCTCATAAAGATTAGGATGCGGTCCCGAGAGTATCTCCAGCCATGGAGTAAGAGGGTGTAACACATGTCTTACTTCTCTCTGGCGATGAGGAAATTAGGATGCGGTCCCGAAATTATCTCCAGCCACGGAGTAAGAGGGTGTAACACATGTATAACTTCTCTCTGGATATGAGGAAGTTAGGATGCGGTCCCGTAAGTATATGAGAAGTATCTTAAATAAGAAATGAGAAATATCCGAAAGACATAAGAAATATCACTTACGAAGTAGTCGTTGCATAAGAAATCCGAAGTATAGAAGCACTCGTCTTCAAGAAGTATTTAATAATAAGAAGTGTGAAGTATCCATTTTCGAATAATAATTTCCGAAGAAGCATTTAGATTGCCGCGTGAAGTATAAGAAGTATCAACCTTTGAATTAATGTGAGAAGTCAAAGTATAAGAAATAAATAGAGTATTTAATGAATATTCGTAATGAGAAGTATAAGCCATTAGAAGTATCAATCCTTGTATGTTTATATAAAGTATTTATGAATTGTTGACTTATGTTAAGAAGTACAAGGCATATGAAACAAAAATCACGGGCAATGGGAAGTAGTGAATCTAGTAAGTGTTAGTAAATTATTAAAATGAAATACCTAAATGACGCGTAATATTTAGCTCATTTCCCAGCTGAAAACTTGGTTTCTTTATAAATTTCCCTTAGTACATCATTGCATGACCGCCGCATCTCTGAAGTGCCTTTCATAGGTATCTTCACATTTCATAAAAAAAAATTAAGCAATTCATAATATTCAATGGGTACAGGTTAAAGATGATTCTCATGCTTTTAATTGCATACTACAGTTAATCATAGTCAGAAAAATTGGAATTTGTACAGGCTAAATATACGTCTCACTTGATCAATATGTTTCTAACATAGATAACTATGTAGTCAATTCTGACTTAAATATTTTAGAGCAAGTTCATGATGTATAACATCATATGTCATTCAGATGCTATCGGAAGTAATTGATCAATTCATAATGTATGACATATAAGAAAATGGCTTGCAGTATTCTAGCAAGATATGTACAGTGGATACTATTTAAGAAAATTTTATCATCTAGTTCATTACATAGATGTTCTATTCACAAATCTAGCAAGCTCATGCATTTTAAGCAGTAAAAATATATTATGATTCAATCATTTAAAGATGATGGTTAGGAATCATACTTACGTTTTAGATGTTGCTTTAGATATGTATCAGATGTAACAATCAAAAGTTAAAAAAGATAGTGTATATTTATCTTTTAGAAATACTTGTGGACCATCTGTATTTGCGGGATGACCATAAAATTGTCGTTTTCCCATAAGCTTAACCTTGTAGCATTCAATAGTTGTCTTCTTTTTGTTGAACATCATCTTGTAAGAGCCAGCCAAGTTGAGGCTTCAGTAACTGGTATTACTGGTGGTTCCATATAATCATCAAACTAAAAGAAGTATGGCTCCACATCCAACATTGATGGTGATAACGTTGTTGGTAGTAGCAGACAGGGATCAATTATCTTGGTTGCTAGTGGTGGTGATGAGGGAACCCATGTTGCTGATGATTCATTTTTGCTCCTCCTGCCCCCTGCATATTTAAGAAGAAGCAAAACAAAGGGTGCAATATATAGATCAACAAGAGAATTATACATTGTGGTTGCTTCGACTGGTCACCAAGAAACCTCTGTGCTTAAGAGAACAATATACATCACGTACAATTAACATTTGACTGAAATTTTCTGTATTTGGGTATAATCTTTGGGCCTTAAAGAAAGCTATTTGGGAGAACATAAATGGATTTGCAGTTATGGGTAGGAAGTAGAAGAAATGGGATTGGAGTTATGAAGTTGAGGAAATGGGCTTGGAGTTATGAAGTTGAAGAAAATGGGCTTGGAATTATGAAATTGAAGAAATGGGCTTGGAGTTATAAAGTTGAAGATAGAAAATAGACCTGAGTTCGATTTGAAAGAATAGTTGAAGTGGGTTTTGATGGTTAAGCTCGTGATTCAAACTAAATTAAGTTGGTGATGAATCAAAAAAGGAATTAAATTTGGGTTGTTGCTCAGATCTGAAATTGTGATGATGGAAAGTGAATTTGTAATAGGAGTTGTGAATCTGTTCAAGAGAAAAATGAAATACATGAATAGAAAAAGAGCAGATAATGGGTTTAAACTGAGTTAGGTTGGTGATAGGGGTTGAAGGCGAGACTGTTTGAGCTCGAGAATCTGGGTTGATGCAGTAATATCAATTGGCAGAGAAAATGAATGGGTTAGTACTAGAATTGTTAACTGTGGCGCAGTGGTTGTTGAAACATAGTTTTGGTTTCAAGAAGGAGATGGATAAAGTAGGTTTATTTGATGCTGCACAAGGGTTTGATTGATGAATCTGAGATGAGGTGTTATAAAAACAAGTTTAATATGGTATGGATATGTGGGTTGAAGTTGCAAGAAATGATGAATGGAGTAATAACTAGGGACTCAAAGCAAGAACAGGAATTGAGTGGTGTTAGGAGAAGTGTTTGCTGGTAATGAAAGAAGAAAGTCTGCAGCTAATTGCCATTCAATTCATGGATGGTAAATAGTAAATTCAGATATCTAAAGCATGTCAGCTCAATGAAGACATATAGAGAATCATAGCTATTTATCTCAACATTCAGTTGAAATAAAAAATCAACTCTTAGGGTAAAAGATAAAAGTTCAAATGTTGTCTCAACTTCATAGGTGACAACTAATGGTTCACATGATTCGTCAGCTTAGGTATCCGAACTGAAGTAGTTCAGCTTGTGGGTGACAGATAAGGGGTTACAGGTTATCGGTGACAGTTCAAATGTGTTCATAATAAATAAAAGACTGTTGGATTAGCTAAGAAACTCATAATTTATTGTTCATGGATAAGAATGTACGTTCAGGTTGCCCCTATTCAGGTAGTTATTATGTGAGCTACATTAGTATGCTAATATGCCTATTCAAGTTAAAGTTTATAATGATCATGTATTTAGAATGCTTGGAGCTAAGAATAACATTTTGGAATTCATGTATTTACTTTAAGGCTTTCAAAGTATCAATTACTTTCAGTTAAAATTGGTGATACTTAGCTTTTTGGAGATAAAACAACAGTTCAAGCACTTGATTATGGCCTTGACTTGCTATAGCTCTTTGCCTTTTTGCAGGTGAATCAGAATTCAACGTTTGAAGTGTCTATCCTGGATCAATACCAGAAAGTGAGTATGCTACATCAACTTCACTTATAACAGTACAAGAAAGTATTGAAAGATAATATGAAGTTGAAATTGAATTGTACTTAGCTTTGTGTATAAATAGCGGCCTTGAGGTTATTCACAACTCAAGTATAAAAAAATATAATTGATGGAATCATATTCATTTGCAGATAAAAGTTGCATATTAAGCCTCAGAATTCTATTCATATGTAGCTAAGATGCATAATTCAGATACATATGAGAGAAAATTGTATGTTTTGAGTTATGGGATTGCATATTATTCTTCAAGTTAACTGTCAACAGTATATTGAGATAAGAACTAGTCACAGACATATGAAGTTGTGGACTTATAGTTGTTAAATAGCATAGAAAATACTTTCCTAAATATAAACACAATCTAATTGTTTTGTAGGTCAGATTAAAGAAGCGTTGAAAGCTCTAGGATTAAACTTAACAGTTGACTTGACGTTTATACTCAAGAGTTAAGTTCCAACAGCTAAATGTAAACATGAAATTGGAGATACATTCAGGTAACACTGAAACTAGGAAGTTACTGAATATGCCTTAAGATATATTTATCAGGCTCTTAATGAATCATTTGAATTCAACTCATTTAATGCTACAGTATGCAGGTGTACTAGAATCAGGCTTGGCAGAATGAAGCTCAAGGTTCATAAAGATTTCAGTTTAAACATGTTAAATCATGCTTATCACATATTTAGTCAACTTGATTTTTCCCTAGTATTCAAACAAGATTTAATAGTAAAGACAATTCATGATCTAATCATACATAGATGACAATTAAGAATCATGGATGAACTGAAGCCACTATTCATGATGTAAAATAAGCATAGCAATCAAATATTTGGGCAAAGATAATGAATATTTATCTCTTCTGAGTTTGAATTGAAATATATAGGGACTACTTATTTGCCCCCTGAATTTTCTTAGCATATCTGTGCAGAGAGTATTGATGCTCCACAAGCTACAAACCCTCAGCATAGATCCAATCCAGTTTGAAGAAAAAGAGAAAGAAAATCTTGTTAGTAGTCACAACAATCAACAAGGTAATTCGGTAAGTAACCTAAAAAATCTTTAACTAACTTTTGCCAAGCAGAGAATGAAAATTATCAGTAGGATATCATCCAATTGCGTACACAGGGAAAAATCCCCAAATTATATCAAAGTTTGGATTCTTAATATTTTCAAAATTAATTAAATGGGTTTAATCAGCCATCACTACAGACTGTAAATCCGTAATCAAAACTCATTTTATGATTGAATTGAAGAAAAATCAGAGATTTTTATTAAAGAACAAAGGCTTTCAAGTAGATTTTGTTTTTTCAAAACCTCGTTTTAAAGTTTCTAGAACCGAATAATACTAAGAAGATGATAAAAAAATATAAGGAGAGGATTTATGATTTAGAGCTGATTTGAGTGAGATTCCTTCATTTCTATTGAGATTCCCCTCAAACCCGTCTTTGATTCTTCACTCAGAACATTGAAATGACTGTAATTGTGATCGAACCCTTTTGTTCTCTATTCATCACTAGCTTTATGCTTAACTCAATTCCATGTAAACTCAAAATCAATTGTAATCCTTATTTTTGACTTCAATCTGAAACCATAGCTCTTTGGTTTCTTCTCAAATTAACCATTTCTTTTGTTACTCTATCAACATCAATAACATCTTGAACAATAACCCTTGATTTTTTTCCATGTCTCTCGACTCAAATCTCACTTTTACTTCTCGGTTTTTCTACACAGTTGAAGAACAGAGGAGAGATAATAGCTATTAACCACAGGTTTTCCTTCACAAAACTCTCTGCAATCCCTGTTTCTAGCGCCAACTTGTAATCACCAAAAAACTGGACGATCACAACAACATGAATCAAAGCTAAGAATGAAAACCAAAAACTTAATTGAAATCATCACAAAAGAGTTTAACGTGGTTCGGCGTTGATGCCTACGTCCACGGGTAATGAAGAATTATTGTGTATATTGATAGATGATTATTACAGTAAAGTGAAGTGAAGATTTCACTCTCTCACTCTCTGCTCAAACTCTCATAGACAAATTTTTGGGGAAGAAGAAGAAGAACTCCCTGCTCACCGTCTAAATTCTGGAAGAAGAAGGAAAAAGTCCCCCCTCTTTCCTCGGTTTCTCCCTTATCAATGAAAAAATCTCTCCCTCTATTTACATTGTTTGCCTTATGACTAAGCTATATGTTTTATTAAATTCGCCACGTGTCGATGAAGGTTCGCTACAAGTCGATGGAGTCCGTCACGTGTCGATGAAGTCCGCCACGTGTTGATGGTGATCTTATCATTAAATGACTTTAGCCTAATTTTTGTGCGGGCAAAGGATGGTGTGGTCATATCACTTGGGGTTGCGGATAAACTTAGGTTGTTGCGGGCTTGGGTGGCTGGGCTTCACTGTTGCGGAACAGCTTCCTTGTTGCGGAACAACTTCCTTGCTGCGGAACAGCTTCTTCGCTGTGGACCATGATAGGCTGCGGACTTGGTGTTGCGGGATTGAACAAGCTTTGCTGGCTTGCGGACCTGAGCTCCTGTTGCGGGAAAATGGTTGCTGCGGAGAAGAGTAAGTTTTGCTGCGGGAATGATTGGCTTTAGTTACTAGGATTTACTGTTACGGGTTTTGCTATTACGGAAATGTTGTTACAGGCTGGAATATTGGGCTTTAATTGCGGACTTTAGCTGCGGTCAAGAAATGGTGTTGTAGGCTTGTTGCCTAAACGTTGCTGGGCTTTGAGACAAATTTGGGCTGCAGAACTATCTAACCTTTGAATCTATTTTGTTTGAATCTTTGTCACGTGTTGGATTAGATTTTTGGTACTCACAAGAAAAGCGAAATCATAGAGATACTTTTAAAGATTAATGGAGGGAAATGCAGATGGTATGAGTTGTTCTGTCAAATGTGTATAGAAGCTGTTGGTGATCAGATTTGGTTTACTTCGGGTTTTACAATTTATGAAAGAGAGTTATTTGGCTCAAGGATTGTTGGAAGTGAGGGGTTCTTTCACAGTCAATTACGGCTGGCGGCATTCAGGGATTTACAAGAATTCTCGACATACTTACTGTACAGCATAGGGATACTCCTAAGAAGTTTTTGGCAAGTGTTGTTCATCATATTAGCCACTTCTCTGCAAATCATGCTCAACTCATGACCTTCGGACAACTGGTAACGGAGAATGCATGCTCAAAGATGCTTATGCAGACATTAGCACTTCCGTTTTTGAAGTTGTTATTCTTGGTTGCGATGCAATCATTGCCAAGACTGATCCTATCAGTTATGCTTTTATTAGTATTACCAGGAAGCGTTTTGTGAAGTTGGTGGGTTTGTTAACCTTGAGATAGTAAGCACCAGTAACTTAAGTTCACTGATTATTTTGGAAGGAGAACCCACTACCAAGTATGATCCCAATAGTTCACAAAAAGAGGTCAGTTGCTGTGGGATTTGTGTTGCAGATTACATGGGGTGGCATCTCTTGCGGTGTACGAGAAGAATCTGCAAAAACTATATATTCGTCCAGCCGAGCTCATTTCATTTTCCTATCTTCCATCCTTGAGGATAAGGATGATTTGAAGGGGTGGGTATTTATCATGTCCCATGTAGTAGTTGTAGGCATCATTTGTATTCTCCTTAATCTATCGAATCCATTATCTTGTTCACCTCTGTGAGGTTTGTTCTTCATTTCTACAATGTAGATCCTGTAGACTTGGATTCTGATTACATTTGTAATGTAGATATTACAAAATGTAGGTTCGACTAAAATTGGGTAGATTCAGGTTACCTTTAACAAAATATACCTACAGTTAAAGACTGGTCAACGATACTAGGGTAAGGTCTATGATGGTTCGGCTGATAACGTCCAAAGGTTTCATCTTACTATCCCACATTTTTTTCCTAAAATCTGTGTCGGAAGATGCAATTGGAGTGTGCACTTGTGTTTAGGGCTGCACAAAGGTCGGTTCGGTTCGGTTCTTTGGAGTCCCGAGTACCTTTACCGAACTGAGGCTGGTTATCTATTTTAAAACCTGTATCTGTCCCGACCAGAGTCGGTTCGGCTCTTGAACCGTACCTTTCTTGTCGGTTCGGTACTGGTCCGGTTCTGGTCTTGTACCTGTTCAAAGTTCTATTTTTTTTCCTGTTTTTCCTGTACCTGTTCAAAGTTCCTGTACCTGTTTTTCCTAATTACAATCCGCTTAAAATTATAATCCACAAGTCTGTAAACACATAACAACAAGAATTTTGAACTGATTACAATCCACATATAAAATTATAATCCACAAGTTTGTTGAAAGTTCAACGTAAATAAGCACATAACAACAAGAAATGATTCAACAACAATCCATAAATCTGCAACAAGTTCCAACAAGAAATGATTCAAATGAACTTCAAGAATCAAAGGATTCTGGCACTGGCATAGGACCCAATAACTCTGCTACATCCATCAAGAAATGAATATTATGTTAAAGATTGAATTGATGAATACTAAAGAAAAAAAAAAGTCACACTACCTTCCTCAAGCTAGAGTTATCATCTGGTACATAATCACATAAAAGATCAAGAACAATAGGTTTTAGTAACCAACTTTGTGTACACAGCAATGCCTCAACTGTCCTAGTAGATAAGGAGCTTCTCCATGAACTAAACACTTGCTTTCCGGTGCTAAATGTTGATTCAGAGGAAACTGAAGTCACAGACATGGCTAATATATCCTTTGCCATATATGAGAGTATCTTATACCTGCTACTATTAGTCTGCCAACAATCCAATATGTCAAATTTGGAATCAACTTCCTCACCTTCACTATCAGACAGATCCATCACATCAATCAAATACCTGTCCAACTTTGTTGTAGTGTCAACACCAGATGAGTTCTTTTTATGCCTTTTCTTCCCTGATTTAATCCTAGACACAAGACTTTGTTCTTGCATAGAAACTGTACTTGCAATTACACAAGAAACACTACTACTACTACTTGAACCCTCCTCATAGATTGAATGCATAGACTTATACTCTTCAAAGAGTAACATAAAATCTTCTTTCACCTTTCACATAACATAAGCGACCTTCGAAGTATCTTTCTCATACAAACATTCAAGATGGTACTCCAATCCCCTTTCTTTCTCTCTTGGATCCAACAATTGAGCAAAAAACAATGCAAAATTCTTCTTTTCATACTCCCCCCAATACTTATTGTAATTAGAAAACATCATACCATCCATACGTGCAATAAAAGGATATGATGTTACGTCATCTCTAAACTCAACTAATTGTTCATGGACTAATTCCCATAAGAAAGTATGAGTTGTAGGTTGTGTAGTTGCACAAAATTTAACGCTGGCGTCGAAGAATACCTTTAAGCACTTCATAAGAACTCTGGCATATTCCCAACCCTCTTCATAGGGAGCATGTTGATGCGGCTTTTTCTTCTTCTTCTGAAACTTCCTTACAAAAGCAACTGCTTTTCTGACAAAGTTTTTCATTGGTATCTAGTATCATTACTGAAGGATACTCTAACAATTGGTTGTCACAAGTAAATCACGTCGCAAATGCAATCGCATGAATAGTTTTAAAAGATACACAAGATTAGTACCATACCTGATTCACTGAGTGCATCAAATTGTTCAACCTTTAGACCCTTATTCCACAAATCCAACCATAAACGGCACTGCAAATTGATCAAAGATTTGAAGTCATAAAACCCCCAATATATATAAAACTAGGGTTTCATTTTCATTAAAATCCCCAAATTTTATTTATGTGCAACAATTAGAATCAAAATTAAAACAAATTAAAACATACAAATCAAGTAAAGAGCAAATTTTAATTCAATGTTTCGTTTGAAATCGATTAGTACATGAACTGACAAAGGAATCATGGTTCCTGATTTGAATAAACATATCCATTTTGATCAGCACTTAAGATCATCTTTAAGATTCAATATCAGCATTAAAACCCAAATCAGATGAATCAGTAAAACAAGTAAACAGAAAAAGAAAAATCTAAAAAAACCCAAAACAAACAAAAACCCTAACTAATATATCAAACGATTCAAACCTTAGTATTCACAAGTAAAGTTTTTACACGTTTAAAAATGAAACAAATTGATGATGAGGAGGGAAAAAAACTCTAACTTTCTTACACACACAAATTCATGAAACAAACTTACGACTTACCTCCTTAATCTCTAGAATTACTCTTCTTCTTTCTCTGTTTGTGTTAATACAAGGTGGTAGTGGTACAGTACTAGTGGTGGTGGCTGTGATTCATGAGATACTGGTAGTGGTGGTTGCGTCGCTGGGGTGGTGATGAAGAAGAACAAAAGATGAAGTGGAGAATAGACGAGAATCGAGATTGTTCAGAAGACTGAAGTCGTAAAAGTGATTAAGTGAAGTAGTGAACTATGACCAAGAAATAGACCACTAGGATTAATAATCTATTATCTAATCAACGTCTCAAAACAACCGATATATTCGGTTCGGTACGGCTTGGATCTTAGGTAGAACCAGTACTTGGTACCTGGGTATAGTCGGTTCTCTATTTTTGTCCTTGTACCTGTCCCGATCTCCTCGGTTTCGATCCAGTTCTATCTCGATTCTATCGGTTCCGGTCCGGTCCTTCGGTTTCGGTCGGTTCCTGTGCAGCCCTACTTGTGTTTTTTTTTAATATATAAAATAAAATTAAAAATAAAATAAAGATCTAACTAAATATGTACAAAAGATATCCTAACTTCCTAAGTTACTTATTTAAAAAATAAAAATATAAAAAAATTGAGGAAATAAAAATTGGGTGATATTAGTTTGGTAGGAAATTTTTACAATAATTGCAAAAAATCACCTGAGCAACAGAGACAAGAAAAATACTCAAGTAAATTTTAAAAGAGAAAATAAATTAAATCCTAATTAAATCCTAATTAAACCTAAAAACAAAAAAATCTAAAACCCTAACCTAAAAACAAGTCTGCGTCGGCGGCGCCAAAAATTGATATGGTTTTTATACAGTGGTAAATAAAGTACGTTCACTCGGACTTGTGAAGACTAATTTTAGACTTAAATTTAAATTAACCTAGCAATCTATACAAAAGATGACAACAATATTACGAGAGATACTAGGACTCAGGATTACACCAATTTTCATATTCATATGGTTCAAATATTAATTCTAGACAATTATAAATCATATAATAACAATCATTAACTCTGGTTCTTTCCCAAGGTATATTTTTAAAACAGTAGATGTAAACTATAAGCATGGCGCATCAAAAGTACCTAATACTAAGCACACGCCATCAAACAAGATCATAAATAATTAAGAAAAATCATAAATCTATTTAAATTAATGCAAAAAGTCAAAAAAGAATTAAATAAAATTACCACATCATGAAATTTGGCCTCCTCCTTTGTCCAATTGATGGGGTTTAGCTCCACATGGTGAAAATACTCTCAAAATAATTTTTTATTGCTCAAAGGTGAAAAGAGAGAATAAGATATAACATAGAGGATTTGCAACGCTATATTGGCGTTACAGAATCCACTATTACAATATTCATCGTGAACTAAAAATAAACGTTGCAAAGTAACTGTTACAGAGCTTTTGGAATAAATGACACTTTGAAATAAACGATTGTTCTGTGCAGCCTTTTGTTCATCGAGTTTTTCTTCTTTACAGCAGCAGAAAAATCTGCTCTGAACTCTCGATTCGTCTCTGTAGCCTCCCCAATCACTCGATATCCCTTTATGTGATTCCCAACACCTCTTTTATACTCAACATGGCCTCCAAATCTCTGTAATAACTGAAGAAAATCTTATTTCCTTTCTCTGTGGTTCACATGCAATAATTTCCTAATTTAACTCCTTCACGCGTCTGCTTGCTGTCTACACACTCCAAACATGCGAGAAACTCATCTAGGATTGAGTCAAACCTTCTCCAGACATACGCAATCCTCCAGTTACAACACATACTTCCCAGAAATAAACCCGAGAATATTATCCTCCCTGTTTTTTAATTCAAAGCGGTTATTCAGCCCAATTTAGCCGAATCCAACCCATATACTAACCATGTTTAGCCCAATCAAGTCCATCCTAAAAGAAATCGGCGATTGAATCTCCTTAAAACTCTTCCAAAAATCTAACCCTAAATCTGCAACCTTTTTCCCGCCAAAATTTTGTTTGAAATTTGAGAAGAAGATGGTGTCCCCCTACCCTCTGCTGGGTCCCTTTAGCACATGTCCTGGGGGTGCGTTTAGTAATTTTGGGGTTCCTTTAGTAATTTTCTTGGGTTCCTTTATAACTTTTCTTGGGTGCCTTTAGTAATTTTCTCCGGGGGGGGGGGGGGGGGGGCGGCGGGGGTGGTGCAAACATCAGTTTTCGAGCAACTTTTTCCACAAGAGTTTATTTCTCCAAAAACACCTACACACACATAAAACACCAAAATAAGTACAAAATAAGTACTAACAAAATAGAAAAATGAGATCAAATCAGACAAATGAATGTGTCTATCAACTAACAACAACAAATCGAACAAAATATGTTTTCAAAGGAAGTATGTCATGCAAACATTTCCACAAGAAAACCTTAAACTTCGGTAGAATATCCATTTTCCACATTCTTAACTAATGTTTCTAGTTTTGGGTAGTAACATTAGTATGTTCATGTAAAATAGATTTATAGGTAGATTTAGATTTAGTGGTAAACTTACCTTAAGAAGTTAAAGAACATCTCAATGTATCAATACCTGAATGTCAGATTCTAATAGAATGGATGTTTTCTATTTGAGAGTTAGAAAAAACTTCATGTATAGCATCATCATCCCATTCACCATTATCATGATCTATTAGCACATGAGAGTAATCTTGCAGATAAAAATCAGAAGGTCTTTGCAGAAGTTTTTTACTAGATTCTACCCATCTATCTTGCCAAATACTAATGTCTTCTCATGTGGCTATCTCCCATATACGATGTTTTCTAACTACCTCAAGGAATTGTTTAATACCTTTCCATATCCAAGTTCTTGAATTTGATAAACAAGCATGTAAAGGTTTATGATTCGGAAAATATTTAGATTTCATAACTTGAGCCCACAAATCATATGGCCTATTAACTAGTCTCCAGGCCATTCTAGTCAACGGAACCAAATTGAATTTATTTAAATTCTTGAACCCTAGTCCACCAAATGTTTTAGGAATACTTAAAGGCTTCCACGCTTTAGGGTTCAAGCCTTTTTGTTTGGGCTGATGACCCCATAAATATCTACGTTGCAACGTATTCAGTTGTTTATTAACGTATAGTTCTAAAGTCACTTGGATTAACAGGACAATCAACTTTTGGGATAAGATTTTGATATGCAAAATTTATAGATGAATCAAAAGATTGAGTTCGAAAAAATTCTTGAACTAAGGAAACAATCTCTTGTTCAACTATATCCTAAGCAGCTTTATAGAAACCTATTTGGAAACCATCAGGCCCCGGAGCCGTCCAAGATGGTAATTGAGTAATTATTGCTTTTATCTTGTCTAAATCATGGGTTTTTAACAAGTTCATATTATCTTTAACAGATATACATGTACTAATGAGATGAAGCAATTCAATATCTCTATTAGGACTAGAAGAATAAGTAATATGCTGAAAATGGTTATTAAGCAAATGCTCAAGCTGGGCTCTTTCAGTACACCATATGCCTAAAGAATTTTGCAATGATGCTATATGATTTCTACGACGACGAAAGTTATCCCTAGCATGAAAATATTTGGTATTTCAATCCCTATAAGCAAAATAATTATCTCTTGAAATTTGTCTAACATGTTGATCATTAACATCATACCAATGAGATAGCTATAATTTCAACTTCTTATATTGGGGAGTAAATTCAGCATGAACATTAGATTGAACTAAACCTTGTAGTTGATTTTGTAAATGTTTGATTCTCCCCTGGATGCTACCAAATGTGATTTTTGTCCAACTTTCTAAAGCATGTTGAGTACTTAAAAGTTTAGTGGATAATTGATTAGAGCTAGAGCAGTGATTGTTTTCTTGCCAAACTTTTGCAATAATATCATAACAGTCTTTATGAGCAAACCAATATTCGAATGCCCTAAAAGTTTTTTTAACTATTTGATGTTTATTATCATATCTTAGAACAATAGGGGCATGGTCTGAACCAACTGGAAGAAGATTATCCAATTGAGCATAAGGAAAAGAATACCATAAATGATTCGCTAAGGCCCTATCTAGTCGAACTTTAATATGTTGGTCACCTAACCTATGGTTTGACCAAGTGAAAGGGTCTCCAGACCATATAACATCAGTAAGACCCAAATTTCTAAGGGTTTGGGCAGCAAACACATGTTTTTTATTAGCACTAGAAAATCCACCTACTTTTTCAAAATTATGCAGAGTTGTATTAACATCACCTAGTAAGATCCATGGCAGGTGATAATCTTGAGCAATAGAATTGACCGCTAACCATTGTATAACTTTATCAGCATCATAAATTAGTACAGGGATGCATGTTAACATCCATTTACCTACAAAAGCATTTGTTTGCAAGATAAAAGTAACCATGGTCTTTTCTTCATGTACGACTTCAATGAAAAACCATTTAACATCCATGTTAACATCCATTTACCTACAACAGCATTTGTCTGCAAAATAAAAGTAACCATGTTCTTTTCTTCCTGTATGACTTCAATGAAAAACCCATCTTTCCATAATACACAAATTCCTCCTAATAGTCCTATGGACCCCTGAATCCAATAATTTGGGTACCCAAAAGTTTTCTGAATAAAAAGATATTTTTTTAGTAACCAATTTTAGTTTTATCTAGGAAATTTAAATCTGGTGAGAGAGAATGAATTTCACTTTTCAGATGATTTTGGGTCAGGGGCTGTCCAATCCCTTAAACATTCCAAATAATAATCTTCATAAGGCACAATAAATAGAACAACCATTATCAAAAGAGATATTAATTAAAACTAACCAAACAATTCCACTAGAAAAAGCACAAACGAAGGAAACGCAGATGTAGTAAAAGATCTAAAAGAACAGAACAAATTAGACAAACTTTTAAAAGCAAATAACAGAATATGAAGTTAAAGAATAAATACTATGAGAAAAAAGTACCTTCTCATTACTCTCACCATTGCAACCATAGTTTCATAAATGACTTGAGTTTCTTGTATAAGATTACTACACCCTGTCTCATTACAAACCACATCTTTATTTCTTGGACGTTTACTTCCTCTTATTTCAATAATTGGAGAATCTGTAATTGAGGAACTTTGGCTGGATTCTCCCATAATGAGATGAGTAGGGCCTTGACTGAAGTTATTACAATTAGCACTTGGTTTCCTTCTATGGAATTTGTGGAGCATGTTAAGCTCTTTTTTGAGTTGATTAGCAATAGTCAAACAAATACCCTTATCATGATTAAGAACATAGCATTGGGAACAAATACGAAATGGCTGGTTGAGATAATAAAAAATAATCTTTAGTTTTGTTTCATTAAGTCTTAAAACTAATCAATAAGGGTAAAGTGAGATAATTATACTATTTTTCCGCAAACGGCGACCCAAACGGACTCCTAACAAAGAAGTTATTAATACAACAAAAACTTTCCTAAACTAGCAAAACTGCTTTTTTGAAGCCCTAAACGATGAAATTTGGTTAAAATCTGACGACCATGAGACAAAGTATCATGTCTTGATTGTTGGCTCATTTCCAATTAAAAATAAACCCCTCTTGAACTGAATTACGACACTCGAATTTTTAGCCTCTAAATAGATTATAGCTTGCTCGTCAAGTTTTCTCCGAGTTATTCGCTGATTCACAAAGCTATATTTATCGCTTAATTTCGTGTAACAAAAAACTTAGTTTGTCAAATCTAGTCTAACTTAATTAAAAAAACTAATCAAAAACATTGACCTAATTAAACAAGGATATTTTTGTTAATAATTAAAATATTTAGTTAAGGAATTTTTTAATTTATTTTTATCATATTTTATTTGACAACCCCATTTAATTTGCCCACCCCCAATTAAACGAGCCTAATTAATTAAACAAACACAGCATACTTCGTATAGAAATTTACCTTTTATCTTCATTTCCTACATCAGTGGAAGTATGGAAGTGATTGTCATGGTTCTCTAGGTAAGGTACCATTATGCTTTTGCTACCCAACGAGAAAACAAAATTCATGATGTGATTTCTGTTGATACTAGAAAATACTAGATATGACCAACTCTAATAAGAATTGCTGGAGGCTTAGCCCGGTCAGAGGTGCTTGACTAAAGAGTCAAGTTAGGGAAATGAGCATCTTTGACATAGCCAAGGGATTTTGATTGAAAAATCAAACTAATTTAAGAAATAAGGAATGACATTTTGGTAAATAAACAACTAGAAGGAATATGAAACGGCTAAAAATAGCAAAAATACTAAATGAACTGGTCATTTAGACATAAACACATGATGAGTCCCTTAAAACCCATCCCCGTTGTAATTCCCAGTGATGGTCATCTCTCCCCACGACATATGGAAAGTATCGATCTCTGGATAATATCGTTCCATGAATGTCGATATCGACACACGGTCGTGTTTTAACATGGAGTTTTCGGCAGGCGTAGATAGCCCCGAGCTCAGTATAATTTCCTGGAACCGAGGACACTCATCCTTCAACGGCCAGTCGTTCATCTTGTATGGTGCGGCAGTAGGTTTCAGTAGACGGACCGCATTAGAATGGTCCTAATATACACGACGAATTAAAAACAATTAGAATAAAATTTAACACTTCTGCGAATAAGAAGTCAATATGTTAAGAATGGTGTTTAATAATTATTACCTCGGTAAAGTAGATTTTCTTGGCCCAAGAATCCTTGTAGCCAAACAATAGACGTTCTCCGTCTCTTGGGAGCCCGGGGATTTGACCTTGTCAGGGACCCTTATTCTTTAGAGAGTCGGGGACCTTGTGTCCTCGTCTCTTCCTTGGTTATTTTTTTGTAACAGTTTCTTCTTCTTCTTGGGTAGCATTTGGTCCACCTCCTTCGAAGTGTTGAGCTTGAGGAGCACTTGGTCCTCCTTCTTCGTTTTAGCTAGCGCTCTTTTGTCGTCTAGCACTAGAGGTAACCTTCTTACCGCCTTCACGACGAGGCCCTGATAGAATTAGATCGTTTCTTTGCTTAGTACGTTTTTCCCTTTTTTGATACAAGATAAAGAACAATTATTTTAGTACATAAAACGGTAGACAAAGTAAGTTGAACTCAACATATTATTAACAATCGGTAGTCAAAAAAACAACTTAACTACCGATTGGGTATAATCGGTAGTAAGAAAACAACTTAACTATCGATTGTTCACAATCGGTAGCTCGGGCTCTACATTAACTACCGATTGTGCATAAAAAAATGGGAACATAAAAGTCTATGGACACACACACAACCGGTAGCTATATAAAAAATTTAACTACCGATTATCACTAAATTTGGATCCAGTAGAATAATCGGTAGTTTAGGTGTAAAAATAACTACCGATTGTGATCGATGTTTTTGAGGATCACTAACTAGCACAATCGGAGGTTTAACACTAAACGAAACTACCGATTATCACTACTTTTGCATCCAGTAGAATAATCGGTAGTTTATGTCTAAATCTAACTACCGATTGTGATGGGTGTTTTTGAGGTTCACTGAACACTCACAATCGGTAGTTTAAGCCTATACAAAACTACCGACTATTACGAAATTTTTATACAGAAGAACAATCGGTAGTTTTAACTTAAAGATAACTACCGATTGTGCATGATCTTCATGAGCAGTGAAGAACACTGCCACAATCGGTAGTTTAATACAACCACGAAACTACCGATTGTGCTACTGCACCTAAAACCCTTTGTATTGTACTCACTAATTCAAGCGATTTAAGCAATATAAACATAATTATGGTAAACCCCTAACCTTATTGGAGCCATCAACTGCTGGAGAGGCAGATTTTCGTAATCGGATTCCGTGTCTACTTCATCTTCATCGCGTTCATCGCTTTGTTCTTGAACAATTTCTCGATCTCTTACTAATTCGTTAAAATGCGGCCAATCTGTATTATGAGGTTGACGACTTGTTTGCTTGTGTCGAGGCATCATTGGATTGTAGTAAGTACGATTAATTGGTTTACGATTATACGATGAATTGGTTTACGATATCGGTTGAAGATGAGAAGAAAATGGTGGAACATAGGTAGTTTGAAGAGTAATCGGTATTTTTGAAATTGAGAGGTGAAGAAGAGAATCGGAAGTTTGAATGGTGAAAGTGTGAAATAGATTTAGGTTTAGGTTTTATAAATGAAAGGTATTTTGATAATAATTAGATTAATGAAAGGCTTTATGGTAATTTTACATATCCCTAGGTTATTCTTTAGCTTCTCCCATTGGATGACTTTAAAAAAGTAACCCCTAAATGATTCTTGTTAGCCCTTAAATTCGCCAGCTTTTTGAATTATGCATTTGGACGGTTCATTTAGAAGGGTCCTACAAATAGAGAGACATACACGAATGTACACCTACAAACAATCTCCCCTTTTCTTATTACATGTACCTAAAAATAAATCATTGTCATAGTTAGTAAATAAAAGAAGCATGACACGTGGAAGAAGATCAAGATAGGAAGCAACTAAATTAAAAAGAGCGAGAACCACACAATCAATATTAAAAATATCAAATATCGAAAAGACACGAAGCATCTGAACAATGGATTGCATAAAGGACACATATGGTCGAGAAAGTTGAAGTACATCGAATAAAACAAACAGCATTAAATGATGGAAGATCGAAAAAGTAAGAATAATGATTACTTTTTTATCTTGATAATCGAGAAAGTAAAGGTAATAATTACTTCAATTATTTTAATGATCGAGATAATAGAAGTCTAAAAAGATAGGAAGACACGTGTCGAATATATAAGACATCGAACCAAGAAGCAATTAAAAGTGATCTGTCACCTAGTGATCGCACCAGATAAAAGAGGAAATACAAGAACGATGGGTACATCGAAATAAAATGGATCGAACCAAGAAAGAGGTAATCCAAGAATGACGACAAGACTGGATAAAATGACACGAGAGCATCGACCCAAAGTAGAATCGATCAAGGAACGATGACCAAACCGGAGAAAATGACACGTTGCACAAAGAGGGACCCAGTAAATAAATCTA
>JAJJMC010022854.1:5665968-5754148 GCA_023531435.1 Papaver californicum
GAGAAGATGATTGGTTGTTTAGTCGAAAAGATTTTTTGGCATAAACAGTCATGATTCACTTCACATGCCATAATTCTAGTTACATACAGCCAAACCAGCAATCAGATGAGTCATGCCTGCACCGATGATGCTTTTGTTTAGTTGAAACGTTATCTCTATTACTAGATAGATAGATAGATAAGACATACACTTGCCTCATCTATTGTTTGCACTTAGCAGACCCGTCAACTTTTCTCGAAGTTCATGATGGCAAGCTCATCGGATCAAGTTCAACTCCTTGAATGCTATCAGAACTGGATGATTGAACAATAGCAACTTCTTCAAGAGCTCTTACAAGTGCACAACCAAAACCCAAACGACGAGCAAGAACTTTGTTGCATCATCCAAAAACTCATCAAACACTTCCAAGAGTATACTAATAGAAGGGCTCATCTTGCAATAGACAAAGCTTCATCATTTTTCTCACCTACATGGTGTACTTCCGTTGAGAATTCGTGCCTATGGTTCGGGGGTTGCAGACCTTCGTTATTGACGCTCTGTGGTTTTCAACTTGAGTCACAACTCATTGAGCAGTTACAAGGAGTGAGAAGAAGCAACATAAGCGAGTTATCAGCAGATCAACTCACTCTTGTTAGTGAGTTACAGTGTAAAACAATTCGAGAAGAAGCGAGACTTTCAAAGAGGATGGCTAGTTTACAAGAGAATATAGCTGATTCTCCACTCACTAACAACTCAGACGACTCAGATACTGAGTCCCATATTGGGCAAGTGGAACAGGCTTTAGATTCACATTCTGAAGATCTGGCTAGTATACTAGTTGACTCAGATAAGCTGAGGATGAATACTTTGAAAGAACTTATAGACATCTTCACACCATTACAAGCGGTGGAATATCTGATTGCTGGAAAGGAACTTCATCTCTGTATGCATCATTGGGGCCAAATAAGGGATCACCGGCATGGAAGAACATAATGGAAAGGCATATGATGTGTTAAGGTAGTAGGTACGTGTTTGTAGGCATGTTCACTGGAAGAAAAACTGCGTTGTCTTCTGCTTCAGCAAGTGTGTAGGTTTTGTTTTTGGCGTAGTCGCAGCACTGCTGCAGTTTAACTTGTATCTTGATGTGGGAAATTAATAAAAGCAGAGGTATTTATATACCATGGGTCGTGTCAGATACATAGCCACTCCATCCAAATATCCACAGAGCAAACAAGAACCAAACTAAAAAAAAAAAAACAGAAAAAATAAAGAGAACAACAAAGATTGTTCTATAGAAACCAAACTAATCAATCAAAGGTTCCAACTTCAAAGATAACAAAATCCCGCATCAGGTAACAAACATATATTGCCAGTTTTACTGTCTAAATATATTTGGTAGTCAAATTCTTACAATACTTTTAATTATTCGCATGTCTTTCTTCTGGAACTATACTAGGGAGGAGTTGCTAGGACCCCCAATAAATGTAAAGGATAATGATGATATAATAGCAGCTACTGCTGAGGCCACTGATGGCAGGCCAGTCTATTGCAGAGATAGGTTTTAGCGCAGGTGACCAGTGCTGCAAATGGGGCGATCTACCTAACTAGTGCGCAAAATAGACATGCCTCATTCACATTCTTATTCTCCTATAATCTATTAAAAGGGAAGCTTCAGAAATATCAATATCATTAATTTTGTGGACCAACTAGATTGTTAGTATCACAAAGTACTATGTGATGCACTACATAACTGAAAAAACAAGAACCGGATAAAACACAACAGTAGATAATTTCAAAGAAGATTAATTGAAGGGGAAAAAATGGCAGATGAATTTCAAAAGAGGCTTGTGCAATTCATAATGCGAATCAAAATATAAACTGCTTAGAAAGTAACAACAGTCGGCACTGAAATCATCTGCCATTCTTTTCTATTCTGGCGATCTGCTCAGAAAAATTTGAAAAATATATTTTAAATGATTCTCTGTTTTCAGTGTATTGCCCTTCTTCTTTTCTGCTAATGCACGTTATTAGAAATAAACGAAAGACACTTGCCACCCTAATTAAAGAAAGAACTTACATCTTACGAATATTTATTTTTTACCTTCGTTTCCTCCGGAATCCAGTAGCAGTAACGAAGTGGTTGCCATCTGTCTCGCATATTATTATACTATTGGTATCCAATGAGATAACAAAATTCATGTTGTGATCTCCCCTCTTCTTATTACGTGCATGTAAATATCAATCATTCATTTATTGAGTCCTGATCCACTTTGTAGCCACCCATTTTTGTCCAACTATCACCGGACAACTCCTATGAAGTGACATCTGCACAAATATGGTGTGAAAATAATATAGAAGTAGAGCTGCAGAGAAAGAACAAAAAAGAAGAAGCAAAGAACTGTGAAAGAGAAATAAGATACTTGACTATGTGCAGAATTGGATACCTGATCAATTGTGCCATTTGGATATAACGAATAAAAGAATAGGCCATCTCCTCGACGAGGCTTCACTTTTAAGCCAATACATTTTTCATAGTCATAGCCGATATTCATATTCGAACCATTCTGCATTTCGGCAAGTAAGACTATCTTTATGTCACTTACTGGGAAGAGTAGAAGGAATAAAAGCTTCTAAATTATCTTACCTCGTATGGGAACATTGTTTCACCACCTTCTTCCACATCAGAAAGATATAGTAGGAAAGATGCTATCTGCATGAAAAAATATGTTTGAGTTGACGATTCTCACCACCAAAAGCATCTCATTGATTAATAAGAGTCTTGAAATTGATTTCAGGAGATTCAAGTGAAAGGTTAAACTCTAGATATCATGCTATTCGTAATGATATTGGAATAATGTTCATAAGATTTGCTTTTCAAAACGCTCAGAAGTAAAATACGTCAATCTCGCTTTTCATTTTCCCCATTAGCAATCCCATTCCTTTAAAAGACAATGTAAAGGATTACCCTGAGATAAGCAGTTACTAATGTAGGTTATAGACGTTTAACATGCAAGAAATACAATTAACTATGAAGCTCCTATTCCGCTTTTCATAAGTTTCTTTATTATTATACAGACCATACTTACATATGATAAAAGAAAGACTTCAATTCAACGATCGAGATTGAGATTGAAATGCATATTCTTTATCGATTGACATCGAGAACTGAAGGGTAAAGACCATCCTATTCTAATCATCGAAGGAATGAAATTAGCACATTCCTGATTTACAAAAGAAAACGAATACGTGAAGTAATAGAATTAGATATGTGAAACAGAGAGAATAAATACCCTTTGGCTCCTTTGTGGTCCATACTCAGTTGGGTTGAATGAATCATGATGAGATAAATACCTCTGTCCAATCTCATAACGCAAAACATTGAATGCCTGCAACATGGTGATACACTCGAATACTCAGACTATTTCAGAATCCCAAAAATAAAAGGTAACTAACTCAAAATACATTAGAAATACTATGATAACAACAAGACACTACAATATTACCATTATGTTTAATTGATTATCAAATATTCAGGAATGTAACAGGGTAATGGTGATCTTTAAATGTATGCTTTCAGCAACCAGATAAAATGAACTACAGAAGGGAATGGATTTTCCAAGACTACCTCCCCATGGCTCCTCGGAAGCATTGTAGCCCTTGCTATTTTTTCCTCAATGCGGGCCAAGGTTCCAGATGAGTCTCCTGATGCACTGATAAATGTGCCTGAACTGTTGTGGATAAATGTGCTACCAGAGTTTAGTTTAAGAAATGCACCAAGCCAATCCTATAACAAACGCATAGAAGTAAGGAAGCATCTTGTCATTAAGCTGTCAATTGTAAAAGCAAATCTCGCTATCACAGTAAAAAGTACAAGAATGAACTGTTTAAACCTAAGAAATACAAGGACAAACACGAAACTAGCAGTGCACACCTTAGAGCTTTAACAGATAAAAATAGGCATGCAATGTGGAGAGCCTTGGACTTCAGTAGCGCGAACAATTAGCAAATTTCCTTTCAGAAACAAAACTTCATAGAACAAAGAGGACAAGGGAGATCTTAAGCATAAAAACAATACTTTACCAGACCAAAAGGTTAATTGTCTAAAATCGTAAGTCTTCTCTCATTTTCTTCCAAAGATCCGACAGTACACCAAGTCAAATTTCTCTAGACATTAACCAATTCAATAACATTAACTTGATATATGTGTAGCATCTCACATTGCCTAGAGAGGGGAGTCTATACAGTCCATTAGACACAGCTTGGACTAAACATTCTACCTAGGTCTTTCAGGAGAGCTAGAGATGGCCTTGTTAAAGTCTGTGGGCATCCAACTCAAAACCAATTAGCAATGAATGGGGTGATCTTTCCATATTGTATTTTTAAGTTCATTACAAGGATATTAGCAATGCGGGACTATTATCCTTCACACGCCCCCTCACGTATAGGAAACTCTCTGTGGGCCTCTAATACGTGGACCATTGTATGAACGGATAGCCGTTGGACTTACTCTCGTACGGGTCTGACTCTGATACCATGTTAAAGTCTGCGGACATCCAACTCAAAACCAACTAGTAATGAGTGGAATGACGCTTCCATATTATATTTTTAAGTTCATTATGGAGATATTAGCAATATGGGACTATTATCTTTCACAGACTTTTGGTCCAGGTCTCTCACCAGAGTAGAACCCCATGCCGTAATCATATGATGGCTAATGCCAAAAGGGGAATAGTGTTGGTGGACATGGGGGTTCTACTCTCTTGCAGAATGGTATAAGAGCAAGGAACTCATGCTATAGCTATAGGGGGTCAGACTGTAATCTCCCATATTGCGTAGAGTGGGGCGTTTACTTTGGTCCTCTGGGTTTGACATGGGTTTTTGATGGTGCTCTCACCAGAGTAATGCCCTGTACCGTGAAAATACGGCAGCCAAAGCTGGGACAATGGTGCATATGAGGGTCCTGCTGAGACAAAATGATACGCTTGCTTCCGTGCAGCTGATTTGATGACCCTTAAAGTTCCAACGCTCAACTGCCAAAAGGGAAAGAGATTAGTTACCTTGTTCTTACTCCCTTGGTATTGTCAGCAGTTTCTCCCTTCCTGAAAGCCAAGCCTGATGGTCTAAGATATGCCTTGGCCTTTTTAATTATGTGGTCACATTGTTCTGCTGTGGCAAAACCAGGATAGTAAACAGCGCGAGGTTTCCAGCTCAAAACCTGAAATGCGTATTGGAAGTTAAGTACTCAAATCAAAACATGTGAGGCAATGCTTATGCGATATTGCAACTAAAAATATTGATGCAAGAAGAATAAGAAAAGAGGACTGCAACCAGCCTACGAACCTGGAGTACTTCAAAATAAGATGATAATAAATTACCTGAAAATGAACGGAAGAAACATAAGAATCCCCAGTATCTCCATTAGGAATTGCTTCAAATACTTGATCCACTTGTTCTTCTACTACTACAGATTCATCAAGAATCCTAGATTTAGGTACAACTCCATCAGTATCCTGAAACTTTTTTCATACAAAAAAAAAATTAGCAATAACCAAAAAAATGGAACAATAAAATTTAAGTCTGCGTTTTTGAGGACGATTCAAAAAGAATTTGGGACGACTTATTTATACTCATCCAATAGATTTGGCTATGGGATGTCCTAATGGCAGGTAAAAATACCTATATACCCTTTCACTAATAAAAGTGTAAAACCTAAACTCATTTCATTTAATTCTAACTCTTCTTCTTCTCTTCCTATTTACTACCGATTGTGAGAAAAGTCTAATTCTTCTTCTTCTCTTCCTCTTGACTACCGATTGTGAAAAAAAAAATCCCTCGTGAAATTTTCTAAACCAATTCATCGTATCGTCGTACCAAATCATCGTCGGTATTTCGATATAAAGATGGCTCGACAGAAACAAACAAGTCGTCAATCTGATAATAGTAATTGGCCAAATTTTTTGGAGAGATTAAGAAACATAGAGATTGTTGAAGAACATAGTGAAGAAGACGAAGAACACGAAGATGATGATCTAGGTACGGAGACTGATTCTGACAATTGGACTCCCCAGCAGTGTATGATGACCACAATTAGGTAAGGGTATACCATTATTTGGGTTTATTTTGCTTCAATTGATTGAAATCGTCACTATAATTTCTAGGGTTTTCGGTTTTTACCCAGAATCGGTAGTTTCGTATAGGTTTAAACTTCCGAGTATGACAGAATTCATCATTCCTCAAAAACATCGACTTTAATCGGTTGTTAGGTTTAGTCATTAACTACCGATTAGGTCTGGTTATTCTCTTTTTGTACCAAAATTTAGGCTTAATCGGTAGTTAATTTTTTTATCTAACTACCGATTATATTAGATGGTTTCGATGTAGAGGAATATAGTTTTGAATCAATCAGTAGATATATATAGTAGTTTTAACTCCCGATTATGAAAGAATTCATCATTCCTCAAGCACATCGACTATAATCGGTAGTTATATTTAGTCATTAACTACCGATTTTTTGTTTATACTAAAATTTAGGTTTAATCGGTAGTTACTTTTTTTTATCTAACAACCGATTATATTAGATGGTTTCATGTAGAGGAATATAGTTTTGAATCAATCGATAGATATGTAGTAGTTGTTAACTTCCGATTAAAATATTTTAAAATTGAAAAAATATTAGTGTTACATCATAATCAGTAGTTATGTGTGATTATTGTCTCTCGATAATATTTTCCTTATAGGTTTTGTATTTGACTTCCGATTATTTTGTAATCGTTTGCTATTGTGTTTATTTGACTACCGATTATATGTGTGTCCATAGCTTAGAGTTTTCTGATCCAATTTTTATGCATAATGGGGAGATAATCTAGGACCCGAGCTACTGATTGTTTTGTAATCGTTTGTTAGTTTGTTTATTTGACTACCGATTATATGTGTGTTCGTAGCTTAGAGTTTTATGACCCAAAATTGTTGCATAATCGTGAGATAATCTAGGACTCGAGCTACCGATTATGAATAATCGGTTGTTTTTATGTACTTTTTCTACCGATTATGTAGTGATTAAACGGTGTCTTACGAGCTAATTGTTCTTTATTTATTTATTTTTAGGGAAAGGCTAGCTAAGCAAGCCCAAAATACAATTCTTTTTGGGCCTCGTCGTGAAGGGGATAAGAAAGTAACAGCTAGTGCAAGAAGAGAAAAGAGCGCTAGCGAAATCTCTATCACCGAAGGAACTCAACCAAGTTTACAACCAAGGGTTCCACAAGTTAGAAACCAAGAATAAGGAGAACCAAATGCTCCACAAGTTAGAAACCAATAAGAAGGAGAACCAAGTGCTACACAAGAAGAAGGACAAGGTACAAAGAAGGTAATTAAGAAGAAAGGAGGACACCAAGTCCCCACCTCTTTGAAGATGAAGGGTATTGAAGCAGGCCAAATCCCTGGGTGACCAAGAGATGGAGGAGATTTTTTATTTGGATACAAAGAGTCATGGGCCAAAGAAATTTATTCAACTGAGGTAATAATTATAAAATATCATTCTTAAGTTATTGTCTTTTTATTCGTATAAGTGTTAACAGTTATTCTAATTATTTTATAATTCGTCATGTATATTAGGACCATTCTCATGCGGTTCGTCTAGTCAAACCTACATCTGCACCAAGAAAAATGAAAGATTGACCGTTAGATGGTGAGTGTGAAAGGTTCAAGCAAATTATTTATGACTCAGGGTTATCTAGTGCTGACGAGAATTCAATGTTAGAGCATGATCAGGTGTCGATATCAGCCTTCCTAGAGAGAATGTATCCTGAGACCGACACCTCCCATATGCCGTTTGGAGAGATGACAATCACCTAATATGATGTGGTACAAATTCTTAGTCTCACTGACCATGGTACAACCGTCAAGTTTGATTACGTAAAGCAGTTAAGCTGGGAACTGCTTTATTTTTAAACTCAGAAGTGCCTTGATTGGGATAGAGAGACATCCGATATTGGGTTCAACCGGTGCTTTCATTACAAAATTAGACATTTTATCATGGTCCACTTGATGAATATGTTCAAAGGCACCAAGGATAAAGAAGAAAAGAATCCAGAGTTTAGCACGACGAAGTGAATGTTGCAGCCACTTCATATCTCCTCTATGTATTGGGATGTGTCATTTTCCCCAATTATAGTGGCAACCGGGTCGACGCCAACCTTATACAATTATTGCATCCTCTTAATAAAGTTCGTGATTACTCGTGGGGCACCGCATGCCATGCATTCTTGATGGAAGAGTTAAAAAAGGCATCGAGGGAAGCAACTAGCCAAATTTGGGGAATGTGAGCCTACTACAGGTAGTTTGTAACTATATAGATGCTTTGATTGTTATTTATTTTTTTCTCTTTTAAGAATCAATTTTCTCATACTTGGCTTGATATGTACACTAGACATGGATCTATGACCACTTTCCGTTCCTCGATTTGGCCAAAGAGAACCCGATATGGAAGAAAGGAACACCCAGGGGAACAAAATACATCTTCAACAACAACCGTTCAAGGTCTAAGGAGCAAAATTTGATTTCTTTGAGGAGAAAATTAGACTTGATGACGTCCAAAGATGTATGCTTTGATCCATACAAGGAACACCGAGCTAGTGGACATATAGCGGGAAGGTCTGAGTTGTCATTTTATTATTGATCCTTGTGGAACCCCACAGGATATGTTATGTACAATGCCTCAAGGGTGATGCATCAACTCGGTTATGTAAAAGAAGAACCTTTGAGTCACATGTGTGGCAAGTTCAAATTGGACGTGGAGAATTGTGTATGTGGTAAGGACTCTATCACAGTAGTTTACTCTGGTAACCATACAATATTTGATCAACGATGGGAGACCTGTCGACCGAGATGATGAAGTACATCCAGGATATATGGAATGGTACCGGGAGCTTTCTCATCTTCATGTGATCCGTGAAGATAAAGGAATGACCACCAAGGCTTCCGATTATACTTGTATCATCACTTTTAGTTATGAAATACTGGTACATAATGTTCTTTCCTTTTGATTTTAATATTATGGCTCAATATTTTAGATAATAATCGTTTGATTGTTATTGCATGAAAACAGAAAAATAGGTTTACGTTTTTCTCCAAGAAGATTGATGGGTGTATAAAGGCGGGAGTGCCTTTATCAATTGATAAAATGAAATAGCATAAATACCTAATGGATAACATTGATAATGAAGCTTATGCAAGTAATTTTGGGGAGAAAGTTTCATATAATTCTAAGAGGACAGTAGCAAAGCCTAGTAAAAGATCTCGTGGTTCATCGAGTGCTGATGGTGAAGCCACTGTCCTTGATGCTGAAGCAAATGTCCCTGGTGCTCGTCATGCTCGTACTAAAACAAAAATATATAGAAATTAGATTATGATTGTCTTGTTAAAGAACATCAGTTTCAATTGATTGGCAAGAAACTTGTTTCGGATTATAAGTTCTAACATCATTTTCATACTAAATCCCATGTCATTTTTAAGGTTTTTTTTCGTATTATAAGTTCTAACATTATTTTTAATGTTAATGAATGATTTACTTTTGGATGATAAATGGATTTTAGGTTTTTTTTTGTGAATTATCAATTGATTTGCAAGAGACTCATACTTCATAAGTAACTTTGTTGAAATTTTGCATTATAATCAGTAGATAAGTGGTATGTATCACCTACCGATTAAGCTAGTTGATCCACAATCGGATAATAATTATCTACCAAGTTACACCTGATGATCCTAAATCGGGTGATAATTATCTACCGATTACACCTGCTGATGGAACTGCATGGTTACTAGAGACATTTTACATTATAATCGGTAGTAAATACATTTTCTTAGACTACCAATTATGGAGTATGTAACTTTTGGAAATTTATAAAAAATTTAATTTTAAATTTGGAGCAACATCTACAATCGGTAGTAAATACATTTTTTTAGACTGCCGATTATGAATATGATAATTTTGGAAATTTACAAATTTTCAATTTTGAATTTGGGGAAACACTTGTAGTCGGTAGTAAATACATTTTCTTAGACTACCGATTATGGAGTATGCAAATTTTGAAAAATTTATAAATTTTTCAATTTTGAATTTTGGGCAACATGTACAATCGGTAGTAAATACATTTTCTTAGACTATCGATTATGAATATGATAATTTTGGAAATTTTACAAATTTTTCAATTTTGAATTTGGGGCAACATCTATAATCGGTAGTAAATACATTTTCTTAGACTACCGATAATGGAGTATGCAAATTTTGGAAATTTTATAAATTTTTCAATTTTGAATTTTAGGCAACATCTACAATCGGTAGTAAATACATTTTCTTAGACTACCGATTATGAATATGATAATTTTGGAAATTTTACAAATTTTTAATTTTGAATTTGGGGCAACATCAATAATCGGTAGTAAATACATTTTCTTAGACTACCGATTATACGTGTTGAAGTACAATCGGGTGTTAATTGTGTACCGATTAAGCTGATGGAACTGATTGGTTTCTGAACACATTTTACATTACAATCGATAGTAAATACATTTTCTTAGACGCCGATTATGGAATATGAAAGTTTTGAAATTTGATAAATTTTCAATTTCGAATTTGGGGCAACATCTATAATTTGTAATAAATAAAGTTTTATATACTACCGATTGTATAAATCAGAAGGTAATGGTGATCCCGATACTTCCGATTGTTTATATTCGTTTGAACTTAGTGTACTTATTTTCTGTACACTTTTGTTATCCCATGCCTCAACAACCTTTTTTTAAAAAAAAAAGAGTCGTTGGGACTCTAATCTATATAAGGAGGGTGACCTCTTCTCATTTATGCACCTCCAATACATTTAAACTCTTTAACATTGAAGTAATCATCTTTAAGATTAATGGCTCAACCGTTCACGGTAGAAGAAGATTTATTGTTATGTAGGCGTTATGTGCAATTCTATCCGAGGCGAGGAGAAAAACTTATGCAAAATGGTGTAATGAGTATGAGTTATTTTCAGAACATTCACAAACATTTTTGCGTTAACACCGGTAAAACCCCAATAACCGTAATAGAGCTGATCTTTTTTGTCGATATAATAGCATAAACAGAGAAGTTGATCCATTTGTGAATTTAACTTATCTTGTCAATCGATATCGTTTGTGGGGTGAAACTAATGATGAAGTTATAGCGAGATCTCTCGAGGAATGGCGACGATGGAAACGATCAAATTACTGTTACGATACTCATTTCAATATCCTTAAGATAATGGACAGATTCAACTCGTTTAAGGTTCGTCCACGTCGCTTAAGGTGAAGGGCATTCTCCAATACAGAATATGAATCACGGAATAATTACCATGGATACAACTCTCTATGTAGGATACAACTCTCTATGTAGGAAAAATGGGTTTTTGTGTTTGATTTTTTAGTGTAATCGTAAGTTACTGTTGTCATATATCTATCGATTGTCTCACTTGATTTTAACTTGATTTCATGTTGACAATATTCAACATAATCGGAATTACAATTTAATTATCTACTTTCGATTGCTCAAATCGGAAGATAATAGTGATCCCGATACTTCTGATTGTACAATATAATGTTGTCAAAAAACTTTCTCACTGTTACACAATAACGATAACACAAAAAACATAGCGTTAATATATTTTTCAATCACTTGTATATAGAAAACACAATGACGATAACACCGAAACATTACATTAATATTTTTCTATCACTTGAAAATGCAATGTTCAAAATACATGTTCAACTAAACTACTCACCATCCTCGGTCAATTCAGTTGGGCCCTTGGCAAATTTTGTTAAACAATCCAAGCGCTCCATGTTGGACTCGTATTGCTTCAAACATTCCTTGCAATGGTTAGTTTGGAAGTAATCCGACCACCTACTCAATGGAGGTAATGGACAATCTTCCGTTAACCTTAAACCGATAAAATGATTGTTATTAACCCATGCCATAATGATTCGTCTATCCTTGACTGACTCATCACAAACCGTCCTTGTGAGTGTAAACGTAATACTCACTCCTAAGGAAGGAGACAAAAATAATGTACCACGTAGTTCAAAACATCCGCCAAAAGATACTCATATTTCGGCATTGCCATCCAATACTTGGACCCGATTGTTTTCAATCTTTTTCGGCATTTTACACGAGTATATAACTCTTTGAACTCTTGTTCTCTAATATGTCTATATCCTTCTATCATCATTTTAATATAAAATTCCTTATCCTTCAAATAGTTGGGCGGCCATCTTATTTCTTAAATATTTCCATTGGGTGATATTCTCGGTAACCGCCTCACTAAAGTCTCCTATTTTTTTCGAAGCAACGTGAAAACTACAGTTGCCATCCCCGATCGTCGGTGGATAAAACAAATTGTATAATGAGTAGAGGGAGTTGTTTCAAATACTCATCGTATTTTGTATACGTACCTCGATTTGGTCTTCTGTGTATAGGTTGGGTTTGACTTACTTGAGAAGGAATCGTAGATACCTTAGGTTTGACTTGTCGTGATCTTGGTTCACCTTGATCCTTCCTTGGACGAAACATTTTCCTTAGAGCCAGCACATCTTGATGCTCAGGTTCAGTATGCCCATGCCTTGAAAGATCTCGTTGACTAGATAACCATTCCTTCAACTCTTTTATTTGAATTGACCTTGGATTTTTTGTATTCGGCCTACCCATCGTCTTTTCTTTCATTGGTTCTTCAACAACCTTTAGACAGGGGTGAAGGTCTTCCTCTAAATGGTGCATAAATATTTGCTTTTGTGTCACATTTGACGTAGAGTAATGCTCGAGTATTCGTGCAAACATTTCCGTCTCCACGAACGACGTACCATCAACCACCGGGGTGTTTGGAGTGAAAGATAATTGCTTCCAAAAGGGATGAATATCATTAATGTTAATCACTTCAACATACCTACCAAGCATATGACGACACGGGAGTCCAATACCTATCATCATCTTGCAATTGCAAACCGTAGTCTCATCATTGTGATCTCTATACAATTCCAATTGTTGTATCATGATTGTCCACTAAGAAACTTTGTAAACTATTCCCCTTAGAAGATTTTTATGTTTTAAATGTGCCAATGGGAATCTATACTGACTTTTTACCATTGAACCGTAAATCTTAGTGAGGTCACGATTGGTGAACTCATGGATTGCTTCTTGGACCGACACAACCCCATTTGACTACCGACTAGTATTTTCTTTAATCGGCCATGGGACCCCTCTGCAATGCTTGTTGCCTCGTTCTTGAAGTTCTGATATTCATATGTCCATGCAAGCACAAACTTATCCTTATGCGGACCCAACTATTGTGTTTTGCAATACTTAAATGGTTTGGGATAGTTCTTGCCCCATTCATCCTCAAAGTTCTTCAAGTTGTATTCATAAACTTCCCCCGTCATCGATCAAACTAGCTTATCCCATGCTTTTAGAAATAAAAACCACTTTATTCCATCCTCGGCCCACTTTTCATCAGTTAACCTTTTCTTTTCTTCTCGTTCTTCCAAGGTTAGTTTACTAATACGTTCATCCTCTTCCTTCGACCTCTTGGTACCTTTGTTTCTTTTTTTAGCTTGGATATGATGTCTGCAATTGGATTTGATGTTGCATTAAATGTGCCCGTACAAAGCAAATTATGGGCTTCCAGAACACTACCTTTATTGCATTCATCAAGGCTTGATCGTTATCCAGTACAATAACCCTTGGAAAATACTCGTCATTATAAATCGACCTTAATGTTTGCAACATCCAAATGAAACTCACATCGTTCTTAGCATCCATTAAAACCCACGCCACCGTAAATGTGCATTTGTTCGAAGTGTGTCAAGCAATGTTCAACAACGGCATGTTGTACTTGTTTGTCTTGTAAATAACATCTATCAACAAAATTTGATGAAAGCATTGATCCAATTGGATCATCTTCGGATGTACCAATAAAATATAAATCACTTTACCATCCCTTTCTTCTTTTCTCAACGTGTAATTGTGTTTCTCGACTAACCACTTTGATTGTTGCATAACCATTCGACCATCCCATTCCGTCCTTTTGATCGTTGCTACCGCTGACTTAATTGTAGACAACGAAGACAAGTTGTTGGGGTCGTCCGCTGATAGATACATTTTTGTGTCTAAATTGTGCTCGATTATCTATTTTGATAGTGTTTGATTTTGTACTTATTATGGATTTTTATGTCTTTGTAGGTATTTTTGAGAAATAAATTATTGCGGAAAAATCGGCTCAAAAAGTTGATAAAGGCACCCGGAAAAATTACTAAAGGCACCTAGGACAAATTGTTAAAGGCACCCCACTGTTGGATAGGGGCACCCCTTTCCTTTATATTTGAAATCACGAAAATGGCGGGAAGTTTGGGTTTCACGTGAATCTTCCTGAGTTGTTTGGAATCGAATTCTAAGGGATTTGGAAGTGAATATGAGTTACCCAAGGGAAGTAAACAACCAAAACAGGATCAATACACGTCACAAAACGTGTTTCACCCGGAAAAAATGGCTGCAAAAGTGAATCAAGTCGAAAAAGGAATTTGACCCTTTTTCGGATTTACACGTAATTTGAGTTTGATTGGGAGCTTTTTTGGAGTTCCTTATCGGTTCTCTAGGGTTTCTAGGGTTCACTTATACTATATATAGCCAAGAGAAACGAGAAACAAACCAGCAGAAGCACCGGGAAAAATTCCAGGAAGAAACGAGTTTTTCTGGTGAACAAAAAGGTGAAGAACATAAGGCCTTCCAAAAGTGTCGCTGATACTGTCATTGACGCAGCCGCTGAAGCAGTTCAAGTCCGTTTTTTTCCTTTTTCCTTCTTCTGTAACACAGAGAATACTTCTATGTAACGCTTATAAGCGTGTTTGTTTTTCTGTGTTACCTCTATTTCATCGTTGTAAACACTTTTTGAGATATGAAATATATTTTTGAGGGTGTTTCCACTACAATGAGCTAATCACCATCACAGGGGCGGCGGAGGAAGCTATTCTTCCAATAATTAAGTGGTAACTTCTATTTTATCTTTTTTTTTTTACAATTCTTTTATTATTAATTGCATTGAATTAAATTGGAAAAAAAGGGTTTTTCTCAAATAATTGTGTTTTCTTTTGATGGGTCATGCTTTGTTTTAAACTTTTGATGCCTCATACTTTCGATTTACAATTATTGTCTCAAAAACCTAACTTTGGCAATATTTAGAATAAGTTTAATACAGGAATTATAAGATTTTATCACTTGAAATATTGGTTAATAGTGGAATCCTTAACCCTAGTTCTTCTCATCAATTTTAAATCAACTTTGTTTTAATCTTCATCATTTTTAGTCATTAAAAATTAGATCTAGAAATCGAATCTTCACAAGTCTGAGAATCAAACCCTTTTTACCACTATATTAAAATCACATCAATTTTTGGCGCCACCGACTCGGACTTGTTTTTTTAGATTTGTTTTTAAATTTTTTTAGGTTAGTTAGTTTAATTAGATTTTTATTTTTACTTTGTTCTATTTTATGTTTCTTTGGGTATTTCTCTTTTTGCTACATGTTTTGGATTTTGGATTGAATAGAAATTGAGCCAAAGACTTTGGAGATTAAAGACTTGAAGTTAAAGTTAATAACTTGGAGTTAAAAGTTAAAGCTTAAAGAACGGAGAAGAAGACAAAGACTTTTAAATTTAGATTTTATTTTTATTAATTAGATTTATTTTCTTTAGATTTTATTTGTTTAGAAAATTGCATTAGGAATTTTTATTATTTCTGTAATTTTTCTTTTATTTTGGACTTTATTTTGGACATTGGACATTTTATTATTTTTAAACCCTACGGAAGGGTAATTTAAATATAAACTGCTACAGGGAAGGACGACAATTACGATATTGTCTCGGCCCCTCGGGTTCGTACACTGACATAGGAGTCGGTGGCCCGAGTCGATTACAACCGATTCATCCTCCGTCTGGTACGGGAGGTAAGACTCGATCAACCCACAAATCCCCTGCAAGTGGGTTTAATGTATTCCTTCGCATGCATATATGTTGAGGAACTGAAAAATGGACTTACTTTTCTAGTAAAGGGCAAGAACTGGCCATACAAGATAAGGACTCGGATTTCATCATTGTTCCTTCTTGCCCGCTTTAGGAATACGTTACCAAACGCGAACCTAAACCTTAAAATTTTGACTAGAAAGAGACCTATAGGGTAACGATCTTATAGGAAACTCGTTTAAAAGGACTTTACTGGTTACTTTATTATCCTAACTCAAAGTTCAGGAAGATTATGTTAAGTTGATTAGAGTCGCCTTGTAACCCAGGGCAAAGTGCCAAAGAGACAGGATTATCAAAGATCCTTAGAGCTTATCCTGTTGCTCTTCGAATTAATCTAATTCGGACCGTTCTAAGAGGTTTGCTAAAATTGTAACTAGTTGCCTTTCGAAAAAATAGAAGTTGGTCTAGAAACAATCTAAGTGGAGCCACCATGCTTTTTGTTTGCTAGATTTAATATGTTTGATTTGGTTGTGTCAGCCTTGCTTGTGATATGTTTAGAACCCCTTCCTGTTAGGATTTATTTTCTCAGATTCTTTTTTTTTTTTTGTAAACATATTAGGAAGTTTTTAGAAAATGTCGAAATGGTATTATGAGGACCAATACAATGAATATCCGACTGAATTTCAAAATAGACATTATTTGTACTATCAACATGGTGTGGATAGTAGTCGGGACCACCATCAACCTTTTGGAGGTTATTGCTTCCAAATGCCTTAATCCGCATATAACAAAATAAATATCATAAGTCTAACCATGTAACATACATTCTTAGAACAAGAAAAAAGTAGGTATGTATCATACAAAATCATTTGCACAGTGTAGGGAAGTATCAGACCCTCATATGAAACATGATTAACCGATTCAACAATCTACAAAAATAGCAATGAGTTAAACATTAACAATTGGTAGATAATTATATTCTCGTACTACCGATTAACGACAATCGGTAGTTAATTATATCCTCGTACTACCGATTAACAAAAATCGGGTAGTTAATTGTGTTCCCGTACTACCGATTATAGAAAGAAATCAAGACAAGTTATATACACAAAAACAAGTATAATCAGAGGTTTAATTTGTTAAACAACAACCGATTACAATGGAATCAGTAGATAAATTTGATATTTAAACTACCGATTAGAAAGTGCAAAAAATTTAAGTTTAATTCAACTGTGGCTACAATCACAATCGGTAGATATGTGATTTTACAAACTACCGATTCTAAATCGATAGATAAAAAATTTCACTCACTACCGATTGTGAAAGATGAAGAATTAGAAATTTTGTAAGTTTGAAAAAATTCATTTTTGGGACGACAACTATAATCGATAGATAATAAGTATTCCTAAACTACCGATTATGAAAATAAAATTTGAACAAAATTCGATTTGGTGATTTTGATTAATCGGTAGCAATCATTCTTCACGAGACTACCGATTATACCCTAATTTTGGCTCAGTCCAGTGTAATCGGTAGATATGTTACTCCATTATCTACCGATTCCCCGACGTCCATGGCATTAAATGCATACAAAAATAATTTTTTGTTGTTAACGATCATATACAAACACATACAAAGTGGGTTTTTTGAACTTCTTAACACAATACCTGATTATTTGATACATTATTATCTTCATTTTGATGCGATTCATCGTTTTCTCTCGTTAAATCGTCGTCTAGGGTTTCTTCCACACCAAAATCTGGATCATCCAACAAATATCACAAATCGTCATCTCTAAACGTCATTGAACCTTCAATATTCTGTTCTTCATGATGTTTCTTACCTTCTTCCTCATACTCATCCATGTTTGCTATTGATTTTAGGTAAAACCTAGTTTTTCCGAACTTCTTCTTCTTCTTCTCTAACACACTCACTATTTCTTTTCTAAAACTATAACCAAAATTAACTAACTAATTAATCAATATTAACATTAATTAAACAAGGATATATTAATTATTAAAGAAAATATATGGATAAGGGGTGTGTGATATTACTTCTTAGTGTCCTAATTTTATTTTATTAGTCGTCCTAATCTTTTTTTTGATCGCACTAAAAAACACGAGAAAATTTAATCAAAAAAATAATAATTCTAAAGAAATAACCTGAAAAGGATAATGGATCCAAAGAAACCAGCAAGAAAGAAAAGAGAGCACGAAAGTAAAACAATGGGTAATTTTAGCTTTGTTCTGAATAATCCCCCTTTATTTCTTACTTTCATTCTTCAACCTTTCTGATCTCCTCCTCCTCTCTGTCGAGCTTGGAAGATTGATCAAGTCAACTCAAGCTAAAATCACATAAGCGGGAATTATAATTTTTTTTCTTCTGTGTTCTTAAAATAAAGTGGGAACCACAATTTTAGTAGTTATTCTAAAGAAAAATGAATCATGGGATGGGATTAATGAATTATTACTACTACTAAGACTCATGAACAGGACTTAATCTTTTGTTTTCTGATAAAATTTTATCTTTGTCTCTAAATTTAAACAAGGATAAATGACACAAACAGACAACTTGAACCACCTCACTAGTAAAAGGAACTTTGTCATTTTACCAAAATTCTGGTTTTCGAATTTGTTGTAAGATTTGGTGATTATAAAACAAGCTCAGTAAACATGACCTGCCACCCTGAGATCAGTAGCACTAAATGAAGTGGTGGATGAGGAGGATTTTACGACTCACTAAATGAAGCGGTGGATGAGGATTTTACGACTCAACTAAATGAAGCGGTGGATGAGGAGGATTTTACGACTCAACTTGGGATCCCTCCAGGTGGACCCAACTGTGTGATTAATCCATTTTCTCTCTCATTTATAACGATAGGTGATGGCAATTTGATCCATATCTGTTACAACTTCCGTCTTAAAAAACGTGATACTGTTATTTCTTTATTATTTTTTTTATTTAAAAATAGGTCTAACTTAAAAATAAAATAAAAATATTATTTTCCTTGGGTTAAAAAAATATATATAGCTGGATTCCGTACGTACTAGTCATTTCAAAGTGTACGGTGTACCAATCTAGAAACTATGATCAGTAGTAAATTCACGACTCTTTTGCTAGTAATTTCCAGTGTCCTTGGCAAGATGAAGAACATTTTTGAAGGAGCCATATAGGGAACACATTGTTGTTACCTATTGCCGTTCTCCGCTATATATATATATATAGCACACAGACAGAGTTGGCATGTTATTATTAGGCCTCCAAAAGGAATATGCTTTGTTAACATCGCTTGCAGAGAAGTACAAACATGTACTTGTCACAAAAAAATTATAAAATAATTTTTGGCTTAAAAATTATAACTCAAAATCCTCCGACTTTAACCACAATTGGAGATGGATGAAGTTAAGCAGACACCAAGTACACACAGCACACACGACTTTAGAAGGAAACACAAGGTACACACAAAGCACCGTGCAAACCAAACAACGACACACACGTCACAAGCTCTACCCTTCACTCATTCATTGCCAACCACAGATAAATAAAAAACATAATGAAAAAATCTAAATTCTTTGAATCTGGATAATACTCGGTAAATATATATATATATATATTTGGGCCCTGCAGTATTTTCCTCCACGTAAAAGTCAGCGAGCTTCCAAAACCAGAGATCATTCCGAACCATATATTTATACTGATCTTTTAAGTCTAGAGGCCTCTTCTTTTTAAATTCATCAATAACATAAAAGAAAGAGCTACCCAGTAAACACTTCGTCAACGATACATTTAGTGTATGAAGGAAAATAGAGATGCTTAGACTGCATACTGCTTGCAGTCTGCAGGTCCCCAATGTCAGACAACCAAAGACTATTGTAAGCAACTCAGCTGGCCCTAAGTGGGGATTTTTAGGAAGTGGTCAGCAGTTCCAGTTGCGGTCGTTGCAGGTCAAGGCCTTGAGAGATGAAACTAATAATGGAAGAGGAAGCGGTGGTGGTGCGAGTGGTTTCACTGGACAAAACTGGGATCCCGGGTTGGAAATCGGAGTTCCCTTTGACCAAAGACCGGTATGTAGTCCATAACTTAGTTAACTTACTCTAAGAGCCATTTTGTTTCCGCAGAAATTCGCAGTTGTTAGTATATCATGCATTTTCTATATCATTTGTTCTGTTGTTGGTGACATTAACAGGTAAATGAATACTCATCTCTCAAAGAAGGACCGATATATTCATGGGGCGAACTGAGTCCAGGGTCTTTTTTCATACGTATTGGAACACTCTGGTTGATCACCTTTACAGTTCTGGGTGTGCCAATTGCAGCAGCAAGCTTTAATCCCTCCAGGGTAAGTTGATAAAACCTGAAAATTTCCCACAATTAAAACTATTGTATCCAAAAAAAATGGTATCCACATGTATGGTTATTATATTGAAAATCTAAATAAGATTCAAGAAAATGAACAACTTATCACTCTAACAGGGCAAAGACGCAGAATAGTAGGAAAGAACAAAGCACAGCACTAAAGGATGATATCCTTACACCAAGAATAACATGTATCAAATTAAAATATAATATAGCAAATACGAATGTCAGATCCTGTTTCTACATTCACATACTAGATGGGAATCTGGCCTAGTATGTGAATCTGGCCTTTACCCGGATTGTCCTAATTAAAATATGACTTTTTATTTTTCATCATAACTTACTATATTGTATTTGTTTTGGAACCTTGCAGGAGCCTCTAAAATTTGCACTAGCTGCTGGGATTGGAACTCTATTTCTGGTGTCACTAGTCGTTCTGAGGATATACTTGGTATATTTTGCTTAGTGAATTATCATCTATTACTCTTACACTTTACATGCATATTTCTAATCTGAGCCTCTAGAAAGAGATCACTGCTCAGAGCAAAATTTCCCCCACTCAAATTCTGAAAATAAAAGCAATTATAACACATTGAACCATACAGTGCTCTCAACATATTGGAGCTCTTGGTTTCAAAAGACATGAAAATGAATGTTTGGAACAATACATAGTAATTTAAGCTATTCTTTATCTTCGTAGTCATGCTAAAACTCATTTATTGAATGCTTACGGATGGTTGCTTTGGACGAAGCTTTGAACTACTTGTTTTGTTTATATCGCAGGGTTGGAGTTATGTAGGGGATAGACTTCTGTCAGCAGTTGTACCCTATGAAGAGAGTGGATGGTATGATGGACAAATGTATGTAAAGCCACCAGAGGTAAGTTTAACATTATCTGTTATCAACTCTTAAGCTGAACCGGAAAAGAGAACATTTACAAAATGCAAGAATCACATAAATGTCATATTTAAGAAGAAGAAAAAAGTGGTATACTTACACTGGCAAGGATATAAGTTAAGTGCTGCAATCACAAATATAGAAGATTACCTGCTCTGCTTTAGAACTCAACTGTAGCTCACCTGTGTCACGTCACCTCCTAAACAAGTTCAAGCAGAAAATTAAGTGCAAAACAAAATGTATAAGGAAAATACTAATGATTACACAGACAACTGTCACAATATATGCATTTGCCTTGACATCATAAAATGCTGATCTTGAAGAACAACGACTAAGAAGCAATAAATACGCCTTAAAAACAAGCTAAAAAATAAAAGTGCATCTTAGTTGATGAAGAAACTGACTTCGCAGCAAAAATAGCAACAAAAGGTCATGTTTCATGGTTAAGTTAACATAAAGCTGAGAAACTGTATAACCTAAATCTTAAACTGGATGAGGTCTACACGCACACAGTATAATGGTCACTACTTTTTGTTTGATTCATTTTCCTGATAACGTAGTGAATAAAATCTATTCCCGTTTTTCTAATATGAGCATTTTGTGTGATAGATCTTGGCTCGAGACAGGCTTTTGGGCTCTTATAAGGTACTTGCGGTGTTCATGGTTCCTGGATTTTGTCTGTTCAGTCAGTTGGGTTGAGAACATCTTGTGCTTAATATGTTCACTAAATTATTTAGGTATCAACTGTCTCACACGATTGTATAATCAATATCTGCATTTAGGTAAAGCCAGTCATCAAGTTGCTGAAACAGACACTAGTAGGCACTGGCGCAGTGCTTGTATCAGCCGTGTTTCTGTTCGCCTTTGCTGCACCAGTGCAAGATTTCTTTCAAACAAGATTCTCTGATCAATCAAATATACCAACTTCAAATATAGCAAAATCCAACATCAGGTAACAAATCTAGACTGTTGTTTTACCGTCTAAAGATCATTGGTTGTCAGGCTCTTATGATAGTTTTGTTTATCCTCACGCCATTCTTGGGGAAACTGCAGAAGGGAAGAGTTGCTAACACCTCCACTAGATGTGAAGGATAATGATGACCTAGCAGCAGCTGTTGCTGAGGCCGCTGATGGCAGGCCAGTCTACTGCAGGGATAGATTTTACCGTGCATTAGCAGGTGGTCAGTACTGCAAATGGGACGATCTACTTAACTAGTGCACAAAATATATATGCCTCATCCTCATTGTTATTCTCCTATAGTGTAATAATATGGAAGCTTCATAAAATATCATATCATTATTTTTGTGGATAGACTAGATTGTTAGTATCAGAAAGCATCTGGTACAAAGTGATACCTTATATATAATAGAGAAAACAAGAACTAACAGATAACACAGCAGATTAAAGTAAACAATTTCAAATAAGAACCATTGAAGGGGAATAAAATGGTAAATAATTTTGAATGAGGATTGCAGCATTTTACAGTGAGATACAACAAAAGCCGCTAGAAAGTAACACGCAGCTTGCGCATTCTGCTCAGCAATATTTGACTAAGATGTGATACGGATTTCTCGTTGTTTTTGTTTTCTTATATTATAATTTGTCTGGAAGCGCCATCAAATGTCAATAAGAGAATCTGGTCCCTGAAAACCAATAAATACCACCAAATCATAAAGAAAGTCTTACCCATTCCAACTCACTTTCAGAAGTCGTGGTGAAAAAGTAGAGATCACATTGTCAGTTTGTGACAATTCCTTGACAGATGATGCTACGAGCTTGAGGAGTAGGGTTTTTCCCCCCTTGGCAATTCAATAATCCCATCACAAGGAAGCAGCTCCTTTTGTTCTCCTCAAACAAGTTTCTTGCACCAGCGGAAAATATTTAACAGCTTTGCTTCAGCAATATCCTTAACTGTCCGTTTCCGTCTTTTTGCATCTTCGAGATCTAGACTTCTATAAGCGAGTGTTAGCAAATACATTGCAGGATGAAGTCTCCTGCACACAGCACATGGCAAGTCTTTTTGGTAATAAGGATGAGTAGTATTGCAAACTTCAATGCCAGAGAAATTCCTGCATCCTAGAACCTATCCTTTCGCATCTCAGGAAAAAAGGAAAAAAAAAACACCCCTAAAGAAAGTTTATGAGTTTCTAATTGAGATACTGGATGATTTAACTGTCACTGCGATCTATTAAAGCAAGGACAGAGGACAGTTTAACTTACTGCTCAGGCTGTTCAAATTCATTGAAGCTGCCCCACTGTCTCTGGGAGGGAACTGTCTTGCCTTTTTTATCTCGGCCAAATGTTTCTATATACCAACCCCCAATATCATGCATGTGACATCGCGGCTCGAAAAGCCAAAATCTGGAAAACAACTTCACATAAGCTTTTTGATATCAGTAAAGCCCGGAACATTGACGTAGAACATCATGTCTACCATGCAAACAACAACAAATCTAAACCAAGATCCCAAGATGGATGAAAGTTGTCCCCATGGTCACATTCCATATGGTATACTCTGTTACACTAATCAGTATTAACCAAGCATTGAGGTGGGCTACCTTTTCAATATAGCCCATCCATTTCTAAGTGATGATTTCATTACTCCTAAGCAACTAGAAAACTCTACAACAATGCAAATTTTGTCAACTTTGATTCCCACGACTTTCAAAAGTATCTTGACAAGTTGAAGTTTAGTCTTGGTAACAAGTCCCTGTTACCTAAACTGAAATGCACTAGCAAATAATGTTGAGTGATAACACTAACAGTTACATCAGATGAGTGTAACCTGAATTTCTCTGAAAGGTCCCATAGTCACAAGTATATCAATTAAGAAGACAAAGGATCACTATGCAAAGTTAGACTAAACATTATGTGGAGGACTCAGAATGCGTCTTAGACATGAGAAAAGACACAGATATGACCATCCAAGATATACACACAAACATTAAGTGAAGTACTTATGTAGGTATAGAATGAAACAATAATAACATATAAACTTACTTGCTAGGAGGCAGACGGGCTCTGCTGCATCTACATTCGCATGGAGAAACTTCTTTTCCAGCTTGATACCAATGCATGTGCTTCACCTGAAACAATCGCAGTGCAGAAAAGTTCATGAATGAGCGAATGACTACGGTAGCATCTATGACAGGGACTAACTTCCAGTTCGACTTCATATCCCTTAGTGATGCTAGTTAACATAACACTTCTATACACACCAAAAATTTACCATGTGCATTTTCACCAGAAAAGGTCCATTAAATTCATGGCATTTACAGACCCACCAATTACTTCCAGTCAACTAAATCCAGTTTCACCTTTTTATTAGTAATATTGGAAATGAAAGTAACAAACATATTGAAGGAAAATAATACGAACCATCAATGTTCTATGTTTCATAATCACATGAGTTTGTGTACCACTATTATTGTAGACAAAGCAGGATCCTTCTTCGGAGTTGTTCCCTAGTCCAGCTACTGTTCCCAAAAGAATCTTCGGAGCGGAAAAATTACTAGAAGATGAGTTCATAGACATCTTTGACCTAACATACAGTGGACATTCTTCTGAACTGAGAAAAACATGTATATGGTCTTCAGTATCTTCATTTTGAATTCCATCAGTACAAGTTTTAGGAGGGATCCTACTAGCCATCGCAACCACTTTTCCACCAATATGCAATTCTAAATCTTTGTAAACATCTGATGTCCTGTCAATACAAGACCTAGTTTCCATCTGCGGAGTTTCTTTATTTTCCACTTGTGAAGAATAATTGCTAATGCTTACATCTTTAACAGATTGACACAGGTTGGAGCCATCAAATGCAAAAGAACTCAGCTTTTTATAGCACGATCGTGCTAATTCAGGACGCTTACTAACAATGCATACAATTCCAAAGAGATCACGACCTGAAACTAAGTGAAGCACATCTGGGGTTCCATAAGCAGATCTCTCCTCAGCTTCAAAACATTCAGGAAGATAATCCAAAGATTCGATATAAGGCCCATAATAAGCTGCACGTACAGCTGAATAAAATTCACCCTCCAGTACATCAAAGTAACCTGTTCCAACAACAACTTTCTCCTGTGAAACAATGTCACTGATAGCATATCTGTACCATCGTAGCCATTCAACTACTTCCATCTCATTTGACATTGAAACATGAGACTCATATATGAACATTGGTGAACCTTGTCTGGAGACTTTCTGCATAACCTTTCTTTGAGAGAATAGATACATATCATAGTGAGCTCTCTTCTCAGAATCTGAAAGAATCTACAACACAGTACATAAATGTAGTTTAGATTCTTCCTTTAGCTATACTCAGAAACATATACAACGAAATGAAATCATATAATTTGAGTCAACAGTCAAGACCCATCCGCACACATAATTATTGACGTCACCTTATCAAAACTAACTTCCTGCGACCAACACACACATTCAATATTGATACTTCTGGATAATGAAAGTAAGACCAGTGCAGTACTATGAGCCACTGTTTAAGCCGTTACGAGTTACGAATTAGATATTACTGCTCAATTTTTCGATTTTAGGGTCTATAGTATATCCTATCAAGCAAAGGGCTAAACAGTATGCGTTCAATTTTGAAATTTTACACCAAATGATAAGTTTGACCTAATTAAACAGATAATTCACAAGCCAATTCCAGTAAAATTACTTATACAGATCAATTAGAGAAACAAAATTACCTCATAAGCGGCAAGAATTTGGACAAATCGTTGAGAGGAAGATGGATCAGAAGAAGAAGAACCTACTAAATCAGGATGAGTTTCTTTAGCTAATTTTCTAAATGAAGCTTTGATTTCATCAAAACTGCTACTTTCTGATACCCTTAAAATATCATATGCATTTTCTCCCGCGAAATCATTATTCCCATCAGAATCTGTACTGAACCACCGTTTTCTTCTACTACCAGTGTTACTTATTATAATCACCGTAAAGACGGGAGTTTTCGGTCGGAATTTCATTTTGATTTGGGTTTTTTTTGGAAGAAAAAGTCGGAATTGAAGAACGATTTGGCTCAGTTCATTTCGTTTTCTCGGGAAAGAGTGCTAAGACTTAAAAGAGTTAAAAGACATTGAAGAGCTCTGTTTGGTACGGTTTGGAGTCTGGACTAGCCAAAACCAGAACCAAAACCACAGGAAAACGGTTTTTAAGTTCCTAAAACCGTACCAAATCAATCCGGTTAGCCAATAATAAATTTCAAATTCAAATAATAGATATCCGCTAAGTTCACTGTGTTACTGGACAAGCATCCCGCACATTATGATGTACTATTGTGTCATATGGATCAAATTGTCACCCACACATGCTGGACCAAATTTGTATTGCAACAAAATGAACTCAAACTTTGCATTTAGTTGTAATAAAAGAGAAAAGACATAAAACTAGACTACAGACTAATTGGTGAAGGCTGATCTTATTGTCTACTATCTAAATTTACAGCCATAGGCGATAGCCAATTAACCACGAGTAGTTTTTTGGATGGGGGTTGGATCATCTCCTTCACCGTCTCCAAGCGCACCACCAGAATGGTCACCACCTCCACCTAAACCATAACTTGAGCCACTACCACTTCCGCCAGAACCATAATTTGAGCCGCCGCCACTTACGCCTCCGACAGAACCATAACTTGAACCACTCCCACCACCATTACCAGAGCCATATCCTGAACCTGACCCGGAGCCACCGCCACCACCTGTACCACTTCCGTAACCTGAGCTGCTGCTGCCATGGCCATAGCCAAATCCAGACCCAGAACCTTCGCTGCTTCCACTACCTTGTCCTGAGCCTGATCCAAAACCACTGCCACTGCCACTGCCACTGCCACCTGAATAACCATGTCCAGTACTGCTACCATAGTCACAACCAACCCTGGTAGTAGCACCTCCATACTCAAATGCTGGATTCCCATCATGTTTACAAGGTCGTGCATACATAGTCTGGTGAACCCAGTTATCTGGATTATGACCATGATCATGATGGTGGTGACCCTGCAATCTCCATTCTCTAGCTGCTTCCACAATCACACAAGAAGTGATAAACACCCAAAAGCTTAAAATAGTAAGACACCTAAGTTTTATAACCATATTCCACTCTGCCATTAAAACTCTCTCAAGTACAGGAGATCAACTTACTAACTAGTAGTAGTGAGTACTGACTATTCTCTAGCAGATACTATCGATCCCTTACAAGAACCAAAATAACTTTTGATGATCAAAAAGGTTTAAGGACCAAAAAACTTGAGAAACTTTTTCTTTATACTGTTTCTTCTTATAGGTAAGGTTCTATCCTTTTCGCCTACAGTTGAGAGGCACGTCCTGTGTGGGTTTCTGGTGGCAAATACAATTGCTGTGGCCAAGGTGCCAAATTTGTGTTCCACTTGAAACTATGAGTCATATAAAAAATTGACAAGTGGTTTCTGGTGCATGGCAAACGCAATTGCCTGGGAAACCAGGCCTCATAGGGGTTGAATTTAATCTGTGATGCTTCCATATTCAATTGTTGACTACATGCATTTATTCTACCTTACTTGACAACAGTAGTAGCTTATTGGCTTGAAGTGAGATTAAACAATACTAGTCATTCATTTTCTTACAAAATGACCACAATCCATGAAATACTTGCCATCAAATTTGACACTCTAGCATATGTTTAACATTTTAACTAGTAAAATTAGTCTACAGAACATCTGAATATGTGCCATTAATATTCCAAAAACAGACTATTTTTTCTAGGTTATGAATCTTATGATACAAAAGTTATATTTGAATCAAATCATACATAAAATTTGAAACTTCCACTAGGAAATTTAGAAGAGCGTGCAGATACTTAGAAACTCTCTTAAAAAAATTATCTCCCTCCGTTTCAGGAAAAGAGTTATTTTCTCTTTAAATTTTTGTTCCAACAAAAGAGCTACTTTCATTTTCAATATAACAAACTTTCAAAACTACCCTTATTTTTTTTAGAAATGTTATTATTTTCATTATAAAGATACATGTAGTTAGGGCTGCACAAACCCGACCCAACCCGCCAACCCGACCCGCACCCGCCCAAAATTACCCGACCCGCACCCGGCCCGCCCGTGAACGGGTCGGGTGCGGGTGATTTTTTTTAAACCCGTCTTATGGCGGGTCGGGTGCGAGTGATAGCTCCTCTCACCTGACCCGACCCGCCCACCCGCCATAAAAGAAACTTATTCTTTCTTCTCCTGTTACCAACACCATCCTCTATTCTCTTTCACTACTTCGCTTTTCTTCAAGTTCAGAAGCTCTCACTCTCAGTACTCAGCCACCACTAACCTTAACCTCGTCCTTATAAACAGATCGATTCCCCCAACCGGCTTCAAAGATTCACTCCCATTAATGATGAGAAGAAGATAAACAAGTAATGGAGGGAGAAGGTTAAAAGGCAAAATCGAAAATACAAAGTTATTGATGATTCAGATAAAAAGGGAAGTGTTTTGTTGTTCGTGTTGGTTAATCAACTTGGGATTGAATTATAAAAGGTGAAAGCTCAATTGGGTTTCTGTTTGATTTTCTTTTGAGTAGCGATTTGCTGACATGTTATAGATTTCTGTTATTTTGATCTGTAATTTGTTAATGGGGATGGATCTCACTTAATTGATTTGTGGGGTAATGGTGATAGATGTTAGTGATGCTTGATGTAATAGATTTTACCTAACTTTTTGAAGCCCTTCTTCTTATTATTATACTCTTGCATGTGTTCGACAACTTTGTCGATGACAGAGATAAGTTTTTGTTCTTCCATTAACTCACATGGTAACAACAGCAGAAAAATCTATTACCAATTTCAAATTTATTCCATCAAATTCAAATTCATAACAAACCCAACTCTCACGAACCTTCACTGATTCCTAAAACCCCATCAATTCAGCCATTTATCAACAATTTCAACAGGAGCAGATCGATCTATTAAATTACTATTCAGCTTGTTTAATGTTTCTAATTCAGATATTCAATTGATTTTACGTTTGATGTGTTCATCAATGGGGTTGCAGAGTCACTTTTGATTGAATATGTTTGATTAATTAGGTTTTGATGTTTCTGATTCAGATTTTTAATTGATTTTATGTTTGATGTGTTCATCAATGAAGTTGCACTTTTGATGTTTCTGATTCAGAAAAAAATAGAGAGTTTCTGACCCGCGGGCACCCGCACCCGACCCGCTGTAAAGTCGGGTCAGACCCGACTCGACCCGTCCTACCGCGGGTTGGATGCGGGTGAAAAATCAAGTACCCGCCAAATGGCGGGTCGGGTGCGGGTGAGGCCAAACCCGACCCGATCCACCGATGTGCAACCCTACATGTAGTATTAAACTTTTTGTTAGGGTAAAATCTAGAAATAAATTACAAAAATTATTCTCTCATCTTGCCTTAACAATTGTGCAAATAGGAAAAGTAACTCTTTTCCTGAAACGGAGGGAGTATAAAATTTATAAATTTATATCTTATGGAAAATTTGAATATTTTTTTCTCAAATAAAAATATTAAAAGATAATTTGTTTTAAGTATTTTTCTAACATGTCAATTCTAATTTTTCAAAAACTCATATTTTATTGGAAATATTTTAATATCCGATTAAAAAATTTAATTAGAATCCATCCTTTTAATCGTCCTCTTAATAAATACCGATTATTTAGGAAATATCTTTTACCTTAAAAATATATATAAGATATAAAAGGAAAAATACATCTAAAATCCATATATACCCCTATTATTCACTTAAAGTTTTAGGGTATCTTTGTCAATGTTGTTTTCGAAATCCAACGTTTTAATATGGAAAGTTCTCCTTCTTCTATTTTTGTGTAAGCAAAGTCCATACATTCCTATGGAAAACAGAATTTATTAGGTTTAGGAGATTCATATAACAATGGAGAAAAAGTTCCCGGAAGGATTACGTGTTTTAGTAGTTGATGATAGCCCTTCTTGCTTGAAATTTATAGAGGGTTTGCTTAAAAGCTGTCGGTATCAAGGTATTTCTCTTTTAACTTCACTATAGATTTTGTTCCATTTTTAAGTTTTTTTTCTCTATTCATGATTTAGGAATTAGACATAATGATTTCATCTTTTCTCACTTTTTCAATCTCAATGGAAAGTTGATTAAGTATTTGCATGTCGTAAATTAATGAAATATAGAATAGAAATTTATTAAAGAATTTGATTTGCATTTGACACTTAGTTTTGTATTGGTTTTTACAGTAACAAAGGAATCTTCAGCGGAATCCGCTGTTGATTTATTAAAAGAGAACAAGAACAACTTTGACATCGTTATAACAGACGTGCAATTAGAAATTGGAAAAAAGGATGGTTTTAGACTGTTGGAAATTATAGGTCTTGAAATGGACATTCCAGTAATCAGTAAGTAAAAGAAATCAATTTTTATGTTTGCATTTTACATTGTTTTGCCTTATAGTGTATAAATTTAATTGCAGTGATGTCTTCGAGTAACGATTACGACACTGTAATGAAAGGTGTGAAACATGGTGCTTGTGATTATATAGTGAAACCAGCATCATTGAAAGAGATTCAGAATATATATCAACACGTGATTAGGAAGAACGAATCCAGTTTAACTGATATGAAATCTGAGAAACAAGAAATTGATAGAAACTCCTCTAAGAAGAGAAACAATAACCAAATGAAGAACAATCATGAGGATGACACTAGTAGCCATTCTTCTGATGAACAGTTTTCTGCGAATAAGAGAGCAAGGGTTGCTTGGGATCTTGAGCTACATGGGAAGTTTCTTGCTGCATTTGAGAAGTTAGGACCCGATAGTAAGTACTAGCCTGTAAGTTTTACTAACTGTTTTCACAACTCAGCTCATTGTCCTTTTGTTGCTTTTGTTGAACAGAAGCCGTTCCGTCGAAGATACTCTCTGAAATGGGCGTCCCGGGACTTACTCGTGAAAAAATTGCTAGTCATCTTCAGGTGATTTCGAGCATGCTACATTGTGCACTTTATAACTTCAAAAGTTAATTCTTGGATTGTTCTACTCACTAGTTCTCTTCTTACTCTTTCTTCTTTTTCGTTCGTAGAAGTATAGGAATTACTTGAAGAAGAATAGAGAGCAAAAATACACTAGCAACATTAGAGACAATGGAACAAATGGACATCTACGGAATTCGTCTCTTGATGTAAGCCACTTTGGCACTCGTGAATCTGGCATCCATGGAAGCTCAGGATTGAGTCTTCTAAGTCATCATAGTATGAATCCTAATGCGCTAAACCACCGTTTTTTTGTAAGCCCACAAACACAGTTTCATTCTTTAAATCAACAGTATACCTTACCTCAACATCAATTTTCATACGGGCGTGGTGTGGCGAATCAAAACTATCAGAGATCACAAGTTCGTGACCCCTTAATGACGAGAAGTTTACATAATCAGACATATATGAATGGTTTAAAAGCTCAAACTTTCTCTTCGGGTTCTTATATGGAGAATACTTACTCTAAGATTCCAGATCATAATACCAATATAGACTCTAGAGTAAGTAGCTTTTCATTACTTGGAGGCACACCAGGGTTACCACCTAACAACAACTTATTTGATATCCCTGGTTATCTCATGCCTGATGGTGCGAGCTTAAGTAATTTCACTACAGTTCTTCAAAACGATTCTATGGTTAACATGATTCATACTTCTCTCCCAGGTAAGTCTTTTAATAATAATACTAATAAATTACAAAGTTTCCGTTCATTTTTATGATACTAGTATAACATGATATTGTTTTTTATATCGAAACAAGGAAATAACTTAAAAATGTTCAATTGTAATTATTTGTATAGGGAAAGATGAGATGAAAAACATCAACCCTTTGGGTATACAGAGCTCCAACGCAGAAGAGTGTCCAACAATTGACCAGATATCTTCGCTGGAAGAATTATTAGAAACAGATGACTTTTGTAATTTTAACAGTTCTAGTTGTACAGATGAGGATATCAGTGCCGTATTCAAGCGGGTAAGACATCTCTTTGCTTATGTGTTTTTCACCTATTGTATTCGAACCGAAAGATGATAATATTTTTGTATCATTGACATTCTTGATTTTAAAATAATCGTTTTCTAATATAATTAATTTTGGATTTGCAGTTTCAGTAGCAATAATGTGGTGCGGATTTTCAAACCCACGACAAGCAGTACATATGCTATAAAGATGGATTAACGATCTGTAGAGGTTTGCAAGACGTACGGTTGCAGAATTTGATATCACTTGCTGCGTTGTGATTACCAAGAGAGGAATAACATTGCAGATTAATGTTCCAACTTATTATTCATCTTTCTTGGTAGCTGAGATAATGCGAAAGTGACTATTGTATCTAGATTTTACGGTTGGCTTGTTATAACTGTTTACAACCTGTTTTATGTTTCTGAATGGAAATGAAATGATTGTTTTAGATTGCTAATGTTTTTTGTTTTCCGGCTTAATACCTCTAATGAGACCCAAACAGTATAGATATTACACCTTAATAATGCCCTTAACTTAAATTGAGCTTCTTTTTCTTCTTCTTCTTTTTTTTAATGCAAAAAACTGGTCTTTTACTCAGTTTGAAAGATCTTCCGGTGAAAGAGCAGAATGATGCCAAACCTCTGTAGAATCTTGTGTTGAGTTCGAAGTGAATTCAACTTCAACAATACAAGCATCATTTACCAGGTGTCTTAAGATCTTTCAACAATATGCGCTCTCTGTAACCCCAATCATTTTCCTTTGTGGTGAACTTGTGTTCTAAATTTGTATGCATGTATGAGTGCAGAAGGTAAGACCTAGGGAAAAACCCATTAGATGTACCACTGACAATTGGGGGGGCACCATTTTCTCTATATTCTAATAGAATAGAATGTGTATAAAAATATTCATACCTTTGCTATCAATCTGATCAACGACCGCCAAACAGAACTTTCCATACAGTGAATCCACAAGGTCAGCAGCATCCAGGTGAACTCATATTTTCACAAAAAGGTTTCCCTGGGGAAAAACTTGCAGATTCCTGAAAACGTGAGCACTTATTAAACAAAAATAATCAAATAGTCAGAGTGGAAATAGGGCTGAGAAGAAAATCTCACTACCATTTATGAGAAACTATGGTGAAAACTTCATAGTGATATTTGGCCATTGAAAAGTTTCCGATCCTCCATGTGAACTTATAAGATGGAAAAACATTGTTAAATGACAGATCTACTTCTGCAGAAGAACAATGAAATTATTTTAAGAAAAAAATCACTCTAATAAATTGATTTGCAACCAAAATAGTTAATATCGGATTTCGATGAATATCGATTGGGACCGAGATACAGACTCTATATTTTGATGAATATTGATAAAATATCGACAACTATCGGTATCTTGGATAAACACCGAAACCAATATTATCAGCAGTCCGAGATTGACTACATTGTTTGCAACTAAGAAAATCAAACAGAAACTATTAGTATTACCTCCCATTCGATGCAAAACCTGAGTTTGTTGAGTGCAGAGCAAAGAAATGGTGACCATAGAGTATCCTCTCTATATATCGATGGAATAAGGAATTGATTACTGGAATCTAGAGAGGCAGGAGTTTGAAAAAATTTCAATATTCCTTAACATTGAAAACTACACCAATTAAGGTTTATTGAGCATGCACTGTACTGCACCAAAGAATAAAGTATGGACAACACTGAAAACTAGTGCAATTAAGGTTCAGTGAAGATGCACTGTATCCATATAGTTTTCTGTGCCTCCACGTCCTGCATAATGAATTATTTTCCCTTTGTTTGTTTAAATTTGACTTGACTTTACCTTATTGGGCAACTAATTTTGTGTTGACTAGTGTGACTATCCATTTATCCACTTTGCATTTTTTCAGTTGCCTATTTGGTAACGTATGATAGACTGGAGCTCGTGCACATTTTACTAGACTACTTACTTTACAGAATCATGACCCTTTCAATCTCCAAGTTTTGCAAAATATGCCCTTTTGAGATCGAAAGTATTTTGAAGAAGTTCATATATATAGTAGCTGCAGGAAATCCATAATAACAATCCTAATGTCAATCTAACAAGATTATCAGTCAAGCATAGGGGATTAAGTTTTATGAATAACTAATCAAAATAAGGTGACAAACAAAATTATATTAAGTTTTATGAATAACTAATTAAAATAAGGTGACAAATAAAATTATCAGTCAAGTATAGGGGATTAAGTTTTATGAATAACTAATCAAAATAAGGTGATTCAGATTATTTATATGGTTCAGTATTAAAACCTACATCCACGGTGTGATTTCATTATGGAAGGATGAAGATTACAAGCTCTCAGTCATATATAAGATGTCTCTTAGTATCTCTCCTTTAGTACACACTAAATTCTCTTTTATACTGTTTACAATCCTTTATATAGGCAAATTACAATAGTGGACAACAGCTCAATTTGCTCGTTCGCCATCCTTGCAAAGGTTATTCGATGTAGCTTTCTTGTTGAAGGGTCTATCTTCGCTGGTTAAGGTCAACTTGCCAAGTAGTTTTCGCTGAAGCTATCGTTATCGCTCTGGACCTCGTCAAATTACATCTTGCCATTAGTCTCGTCAGGCTGCAGACCGCTGATCTGACCGTTTTGCTCGCGTATTAAATGCTCAACTATCCAATTCAAACCTGGTTGTTGATCTTTCTAGTGCTTTCCACGTGTCCTGACCTTATGGAATGGGCGGATATCTCGAAGATGGGAAAAGTACTGCTCAAGAATGTATCAAATGTTCACCACAAAGTTGGCTCTCTCGTATTTGTGTTCAGCGATGCTTACACGTGGCGAGGTGATTTTCTGCTCACACATTTTTCCTCTTCTCTTATCATCCGAACGAGGGTAAGATGGGAAGAGAATTCTACAGTTACGAAACCGTCGTCACGTCTCCGAGTTTCACGCCAAACCGCCTCCACGTCTTAATTTCGCTACTTTATAACTGACACATTATTTCCTTCTTTACCCTTATGACCTTCTACCTCTTCAGCCGGTTTCCCATAGTATAAATGCATCCTAGGAATGTATTTCTTATTAAGTTTTATTCTCTGACTCTTTTTCTTCCCAATTTCTTCTGCAACTTCTGATTTTCTGCAATCATCTCTCTTCTTTAACTCTTTCATGTCTGCTGATCGAAGTGTTTCTCCCCAGCCAACATCAACTATCAGGTAAGTTTTTTCTTTTGTTTCATTGATTTTTCCCGCTTTGCTATCATGGATTTGGTCTGGATTTTCTGATTGACTTCTTCTATCTTTTGATTTTCAGTTCCACGGCTCCGAAGAAATCCTCTGAAAAGACTGTTACTGACTTTAATAGAGAACTTTAGCAACAAGGTTTGAAACTCACCATTCTCGAAGGATCTGCTAGATAAGTTATCCTTGACTTGAGATGGATTAAATAGAAACCTAGAGTGAGGATAGGTTTATGATTACTTTAGGGCAGTTAAGAGCCGGTCTTCCAATTCCTTTGTATGACTCTGCGAACCCTATGTTCTATGAAGTCCTGACTCGCCTGCTGCCTTAACGCAATATATTTTCATTAAATGGGAATGCCATTCGCCTGCTGAATGAGTTCGCTGCTTGTTTGCAGGGTCAACTTACTATACCTGAGAAGTCACTCCCGTTCGAATCCTCCGATTGTACTGCTACAAGCTTTCTATCCAACTATGTTCAAAATCTTAATGATCGTCGAGCAGAGAAATGGGTTATTCGCTTCAACTGGCAAAAATCTTCGATGACCTCAAGCTTCTACTTCCTGATCTTGACCCAAAAGGAAACAAGACTAATAAACTTACTCGCCACTCTAATGACGAATATTGGATGAAGTATCCCTTAATCCTCGAGGGTCCTTGGGTTTGGGGAGATATGCTGACAATACTCCTCGCCAGGGTCCTCTTGCGGAGCATCAATATTTCCCTCGGTTTGCTCCGTGGTCCTTGGGCTGGCCAGAAAAACGTCCGAGATATTTTCCTTTTTCTCGCTTTGTTACTCTTTTTTACTTTATCAAGTACTAACTTTCTTATGGATGTCGCAAGATGTTCTTCCTATTACTGTTGATGTGAGACCTCAACCTTCTCGCAAGCGAGCACCTTCGGAGACTACTTCGTCCAAGAAGGTAAAGGACATAATTTTATTTTCATTGTAGTTTCTACCTTTTCCTATGTCCCTTAGCTTGTGTAGACGAATTTGTGAACATAGGTATACCCGAGCGAGTCACCTACTAACTCTTCTTCTTCGAAGAAAAACCCTCTTCTTGTGAAAGTGGACATTGGCAAAAACCTCAAGAAACCTAGGCTGGAGTCCCTTACGAAGAAATCAGCTCCTTCACAGCAAGACGAAGTTGCTGGTGACGAAGGCATTGCTGCTACAAAAAATGTCGAGGTCATAGCTGGCGAAGATAAAATAAATGAAGAGCAAGATCCTTCAATGCCTCTTCCTCATAGTACTGCCAATGAAAATCCTGCTGCTGAAATTGTAAGAGAGCCTGAAGTTGTTAAGGGTAAGCAATTGGAAGTGTATACCTCTCATAATGTTGGTGAAGGAAGTTCGTACGCTGATAAGAATGTTTGGGCTCAACTTTTTGGGTCGCTGAAAGAATGAAGTCCAGTAGACATTCCTGAGCAGATGTGCAGCGCAACGGTGAAGCTGTTTTCCGCCTCCTTTGCTACTCTGGATGCCAAATCAAAAATTGCGGTTTTTGCGCCTCACTAAGGCGGAAACAACTCGCCGGGATAATGACCATGCTAAGTGAAATTGCTTCTAGGTTGTTTGTCTTCGCAATATAAAGTCCTCGTATATTTCTCACTAATCATGCTCAACTGTGCAACAATATAATCGCCAACTTGCGTATCTGGAGGAATCTCTTAGAACGATCTGAATTAAATTAAGTCGAATAGAAACAGGATAAGTTCTAAGGAGCTTTAATAACCCTGCCTCTTTGGCAACGTTTCCTTGGGTTACAAGGCGCCTCGAATCTACTTAAAATAATCTTTATGAACTTTGAGTTAGGCTAACAGAGTAACCAATACAGTCCTTTTAAATGACTTTCTTATAAGCTCGTTACCCTATCGGTCTCTTTCTAGTCAAAATTTTAAGCTTAGATTCGCGTTTGGTAATATGTTCCTAAAGAGGGCAAGAAGGAAACGGTGATGAAATCCGAGTTATTATCTTGTATGGCCAGTTCTTGCCCTTTACTAGAAAAGTAAATCCGTATTCAGGTCTTCAACATATATGCATTACAAAGGCGTCCAGAAAACCCGCTGACAGGGAATTCGTGGGTGGTTAGAGTCGTACCTCTCATTCCATACGGGCGATGAACCGTTAAAGTCGACTCAGGCCACCGACTCCTATGTCAGTGTACGAACTCGAGGGGCAGAGACAATCTCATAATTGTCGTCCTTCGTTATGCATTATATTTAATTACCTTCCATAGAGTTTAAAAATAATAAAGTCCAAAAGTCCAAAAAAAAAAAAAAAAAAAAATATCTAAAATAATTACAAAAATAATAAGAATTTCCTATTACAATTATCTAAAAAGAAAAAAAAAATACTAAAAAAAATCAAAAAAATTAACTGAAAAAGAAAAATCTTGTCTTCTTTTTCCGTTCTTTTAGATTTAACTCTGACTCCAAGTCTTTAATCAATCAATATAATCTTTGGCACCAATTTCTTTTTGATCCAAAACCTGTAATACAAATAAAAATACCAAAGAAACGTAAAACGGAACAAATAAAAATGAAATAAATAAAATAAAAATCTAATTAAACTAACTAAACTAAAAACTAAACCCAAAAAAAATCTAAAAACAAGTCCCCGGCAGCGGCGCTAAAAACTTGATCGTTTCAGAAAAGTGGTAAAAATGTGTTCGTTCGGTGAGACTTGTGAAGATTCGTTTTAAACTGAATTCTGAATTAAACTAGAAAATAAGTAAAAGATTTTAACAATATTGGGAAAAATTTCCACCAAAATCACTTTTGATTGATTTCTACAATGATTGTTTAACAATTATAGCTCTTTTATTGACTCTGTTTCTTTGCCAAAAGTAGATTTCTAAGGCATTAACTGTAAATCACAAGCATGACACATCAAAATCTCTTAAGTCCCAGCAATACACCATCAAACAAAATCACAACTAATTAAGAAAAATCGTAAATCAATTAAAAATCAACGCAAAAGTCATTAAGTATCAAAAATAGTTAACATTCATTCATGAAATATGGCTTCCTCCATTGTCTCAGTAGTTGGGTTTTAGCTCATCATGCTCAAAACACTCTCAAAAGATAGAAACATGGCTCAAAAGTGTTTGTGAAGAATAAAAGAATCAAAACTAATTGACACAGGGAAATTGAGACGGATATAAATGTTACAGACGGACTGTTTCTACAATTCTGAAATAATTTCTTGTTGCTAAGAGTATTGAAAAGAACGACTGTTCTCTGGAGCCTTGATTCGCAATTGTTTTCTTCTGTAGCTTTTCGGTCTTCTTTTTCGCAGCACCATGTGAGTTTTTTTTCTCCTAAAATTTTCTGGCCTCTCCTCCCCCTGATGTTTTTTCGTTTCTTTACTATTTATAAGTTTAGTAAACCCTCATAGCTTCTCCTAATTCGATAAGAAATAAAATACCAATCCAAATCACACTCTAATACATGTTTATTGCCAAACATGGAGAATCAATTTTCCGAGCATACGATTGACTTTTCAGGCGTAATTTACGGCTTGAAACACTCTGATTGAAGTGTTTGAGTCTTCGTTGAACTTCTTAAACGCGTTATGATGACTCAGGTGCGTTAAAACTCCACAAAAATCGAACTCAACCAAATCCAGTTAAGTTCTCACGCGTAAAATATTTTCCCACCAAGTTCGTGATTTTGAATTTGAAAGGGGGTTGCCCCCTATCCAAAAATGGTGTGCCTTTAGCATCTTGCCTGGGTGCCTTTATCAATTTTTCTCGAGTGCTTTTGTCACTTTTTTGAGACGATTTTTTTCCAAAAATACATATAAAGACATAAAAACACACAAACATGCACTAGTAATACAAAGAATTGAGCACAATTTAGACATAAAAATGTGTCTATCAGTAGAGGCTCTTCAAACTGCAAATTATTTGGTTAATAGACTTCCTACAAGGTCTATTGATTTTTTATCACCTTTTCAAAAGTTGTTTCATAAACTGCCGGATTATAATTTTCTTAAAGTGTTTGGTTGTGCATGTTATCCTTGGTTGAAACCATACACCTCAAATAAGCTAGATCCTAGGAGCAAACTACGTATCTTCCTTGGCTATAGCCTCCACCATAAGGGTTACAGATGCCTTGATCCTAAAACTGGTCATGTTTACATCTCTAGACATGTATCATTTAATGAGTCATTTTTTCCTTATAATGAGCTAGTTTCTTCTGAGCCTTCTTTTTCTCCTACAGCTGGCACATCTAATGATCCCATGGTTTCTTATCCTATTTCACATGCTAACACATCATCTAGTATTTCTATCACAAAGAATAATCATAGCATAACTACTAGGGGTAAGAATGGTATTAGAACACCAAAATCCTACTATGCTACTAATCATCCTTAAGATGCTCTTGTCAGTCAGACTATTATTGTTCCTCCATGTATTAGTGATGCTAACAAGGAGGAAGTATGGAGAACTGCTTCTGCTGCAGAATACAAAGCCTTAGTGGATGTAGGAACTTGGTCACTTGTTGATCCTCATGGAATTAACAATGTTGTTGGTTGCAAGTGGTATTCATGATAAAACATAATGTTGATGGTTCAATTGAAAGGTACAAAGCTAGATTAGTAGCTAAGGGATATCATCAACAACAAGGTATTGATTTTGAAGACACATTTAATTTTTTTGCTAAGTGATTGAGACATTTTTGTGTCTAAATTGCGCTCGATTTTCTATTTTGATAGTGTTCGATTTTGTACCTATTATGGCTTTTATGTCTTTGTAGGTATTTTTGAGAAATAAATAATTTGGGAAAAATCGGCTCGAAAAGTGATAAAGACACCCGAAAAAATTACTAAAGGCACCCAGCAAAGTTGATAAAGGCACCCACAAGTTGGATTTGGGGCACCCCTTCTTTTGAATTTGAAACCGAAAATGGCAGGAAACCTATTTGTTATCGGGAGAAACTCCTGTTGATTATATGTTACGTGTTTTTAGTGATTTGGGGTAATTCTAATTCATCCAAGTGAAGTTAATCAACCAGAATATCACCAACACACGTCAACAGAGTGTTTTAGCCGGAATTATTGGCGTCAGGAGTGAATCTGGACGGAAAAAGAGTTAAACTTTGTTTCGGATTTGCGTGTGATTTAGAGTATGATTTGGAGTTGTTGTTGGAGTCCTTATCGGTTAAAAAGAGTTGCTAGGGTTTACTAATGTTATATAAAGCGAAGAGATTCGAAGAGAAAGCTATAGGGAAGAGCCGCAGCAAAGAAAAAAAATTCAGGAAAAAGCCGAGTTCTGCTGGTGAAGAAGAAGGAGAAAAACATAAGTCTCCAGAGGAATGTCGCTGATGTTGTCGCTAACGCAGACCTTCAAGCAGTCCTATTTCTGAAGGAGTACAAGTCCGTTCTTTTCTCCTGTTTCCTTTTCCTTCTTCTGTAACGCAGAGAACACTTCTCTGTAACGCTTATAAGCGTCTTTGTTCTCCTGTGTTACTATAATTTCACCATAGTAAACACTTTTTGAGCTATGAAATATATTTTGAGGGTGTTTCCAATTCAATGAGATGATCACCATCACTGGAGCGACGGAGGAAGCCATTCTTCCAATGATTAAGTGGTAACTTTTATTTTATCTATTTTTTTATAATTATTTTATTATTAATTGCTTTGAAATAAATTGGAAAAAATGGTTTTTATCAAATAATTGTGTTTTTTTGATGGGTCATGCTTAGTTTTAAACTTTTGATGTCTCATTCTTTCGATTTACAATTATTCTTTCAAAAACCTAATTTTGGCAATATTTAGAATAAATTGAATACAGGAATTGTAAGGTTTTATCACTTGAAATATTGGTTAATGGTGGAATCTTAGCCCTAGTTCTTCTCATCAATTTTAAATCAACTTTGTTTTATCTTCTTTATTTTTAGTCATTAAAATTAGGTCTAGAAATTGAATCTTCACAAGTCTGAGAATCAAACCCTTTTTACCACTATATTAAAATCATATCACTAAGCCAACTACTATCAGGATAATTTTGACAATGGTTGTTCAGTTTGATTGGAAAATTCATCAACTTGATGTTAGTAATGCTTTTCTTCATGGAAAACTAAAGGAACTTGTTTATATGGCTCAACCACCTGGTTTTGTTGATGTGCCAAAACCAAATCATGTGTGCCTACTGCATAAAGCTATCTATGGCCTAAAGAAGGCTCCAAGAGCATGGTATGAGAAGCTCAGTGCTGCTCTTAAAGGTCTTGGATTTGTTAATTCAGCCTCTAATACATCTCTATTTGTTCATCATTTAGGCTCTCAGGTTACTTTAGCATTGGTTTATGTTGATGATATCTTACTCACTGGTAGCTCTACAGAATTTCGTTTATCCACTATTTCACAACTTCAATAGCAATTTCCAATCAAAGACTTGGGCGATTTACATTATTTTTTGGGTCTTGAGGTAAAAAGGAATGCACACTCTCTATTTTTATCTCAGACAAAATATGCAGTTGATATTCTCCACAAACATCATATGGAAGGTGCAAAGCCTTGTCAAACACCCATTGCTGCTTCAGAGAAATTGAGTAAGGACTCTGGGTGAGTTGTCGGATAATCCTACTGAATTCAGATCATTGGTGGGAGCCTTGCATTATCTCACCTGGACCAGGACAGAGACTTCTTTTGTTGTTAATCTAGTATGTCAACATATGCAACATCCTAGATCAACACATCTTATAGATGCTAAAAGAATTCTCAGATACATCAAACGGACTATTGGATTTGGTTTGCATTTTACCAAAGGGGACTCTTTTTTAATGGGGTTCTCTAATACTGATTGGGCAGGTTGTGTAGATGATAGAAGATCTACTGGAGGTTATTACATTTTTCTCGGAGGTAATATTATTTCTTGGTCATCAAAGAAGCAAACTACAGTAGCAAGATCAAGCCCTAAATCAAAATACAGAACTCTTGCTCATCGTGCTGCTGAAATTGTCTGGTTTGTTATTTGCTTCAAGATTTGCATTTAAAACTTTCTGGCATACCCAAACTGAGAGAAGAGATCTATAAATATCTCAACACTGCCATTTCTATATGAGGTCATTTCTAGATGAGGTCAAGCCACACAACACGTTTCTAGATGTTTTTTTTATTGTACGATCGAAGAGAATCTTTTTATATCGTTTTTTTTAGTTTTTAATCGATTCAATTAAGCATAAATAGTTATAACCCTAATTATCATTAAGCGCCATCAAATCGATTAAAACTCGAACTGGTCGTTAATTATTTTGACCTAAAAACCTTGAAAAAACCGTGGTCTAATAATTTGCATCAGTTTCATTTAATTTCATTCTATTCGATCAAATTTGATCGAAATTGATCATTTTTTCATAAAATTGATTTCATAATCAGAGATTTGGGGTCCACAATTATACTTTAACTACATCAAATAGATTGAATTCCATCAATTTCACCTTCAATTGCTTCAAATTAAAACAAAAAATCGAAAAAATGTGGCGTATAAAAACTGTGATGTAAAACAAAAACAATTAGTAACACATATATACGTTCCTAATTATTTTCCGTCGCAAAATAGAATTTTAGTTAAAACTAAATCGGATTCCGTCGCAAAATAGAAGATTTTAGTTAAAACTAAATCGGATCGAATTCGATCGAATCTTCAGTTCTCCCTTCCCCCCTTCCCACCGCGCGCGGTCATCTAGTATAACTATCTTTTGTTTTAAGGGTGTATTTGGACATTGATTACTGTTGAGGATATATGTTTTAAAAACATTAATTAATTTCCAAATATTTTGTCTCTCATTTAAATAGTTTTAATGTGACCATTATTTTTTCTCATTAAGGATAAATTTATTTTGTTTTAATGCCAAAAAAACGTGTTTTGTTGAATGATGTTAATTAACACCTTAATAGTGTCTTTCGTTCAATCCTATATTTATTTATTTGGCAATTAGAAATCAGATCTTTGAAAAGTATTAAAAGAGTTGTTGAGGCCTTACTTTTTGTGTGAGAGTTTTCTTTTATGTCTTTTTGTTTATAAAGAAAATGTATTTTTGTGAGAAAGAAAAATAAGTGTGTGATCATCTTTGGTAATTCTAAAATAGTTTCTGAGCAAGAATGAAATGTAGAAGTTTCACATCCTCTCATGGTGCAAGAGTGGTTGTGTAAGAGATTGAACTCGGTTGTTTTATCTTGGGAACGACGCGACAACAATGAACTGCTTGCATAATCTTGGGAAGAGTCGCGAAACGTCTTAAAGAGAGTGACCTGGTCCGCGACTCAGCCATAACCTTTTATTTATTTATTTTTGGTTGTATTTGTTTTGCATGCATAATTCAGCAATTGTTCCAACAATTACCCGTGATAGGCTACTGGGTTATATCCCTCCGCATAATATCCACTTAATTTTGCCCCCACTATATCAAAGTTTTTAGGTCCGTTAGCTATTGAATTTGACGTGTTCTTTTACGGTCTTACGGAGCCACAATTACTGAAATATGTTTGTATCAATGTAGTCAACATTGAATTTCGGTTCATCTCGGTCGGGACCGATACACTGATACAACTTTATATCAGAAGATTATCGTCGAAATATCGGTTCCGTATTTTATACCTATAATTATTATATCACATATTTTACACACATCACACCTATTAAGATATGTAACTGAAATATAAAAGATAAGTAAGTAATTCAACTGAAATACGAAAGATAGGAAGCACTGGCTAATTAACACTACAAATTCTGTCATTTTCTTTGATCAAGTAATAACTTCCATTCCTGGTCTTTGAGGTGCAAATTGTAGTGTTGAATACAAAGGCAAAGATAATTCATGTGGACATCATTTCATAATAGTCTGCCAGTAAATTCAAACATTTGCAGGTTCAATTCAAGTTGTTCTACCCTACATATTTTTTTGCGAAGAAGATGTGGAATCAATGATAATTGCTACCACATCAGTATATAAAAGTTAATGTTGATGTTGCTTACACCCATTTCCAGTGTGTTGCGTCTGCAGACTGCAGTGGCCTAAGACTCTCAAGGAAGTTATCTGGGGTCTTGTTCAGAATGGTGGCACATAAACTAAATGGTGGGATAGTATAAATCCACCATTAAGCAAACCTAAAACCATTCATTCATTCCCATTAAAAATCTCAGTAAAGCACCACAGAAGTAGTAGTTAGAAAAAATTAAACAAAAGTTAATGTTGTGTTGTTGTACTGTTTTTTCTAATCTAAACTTGTTTTATGACCCCAATGCAAAACAAGCGAGGGAAAGTAAGAAAAGCCCCTTTTAATTTGAAACAAAATAAGAACTCACAAAACAATAGAAGAAACATGGAGACCTTTTGTTCAAAGAGTTTAAAAAAAGTTTCTCTTAAATATAGCTCATAGTTCTATTAATCATAACGCATTTAATTTTGGTCAATTAGTTTTGACTACAATTTTAAATTTGACTATTTTCTATTATTATTCATAGTCCACAAATTAGATTAACGATTTAGTGAGTAGATGAAATACTGAGTTGGAAAATTGATGACTCAGTAACCCACTAAAACATTGATCTTAGAAAACATTGCAGCTTAATAACTAACTCGACTATAATTCCAACATTACAAGACTTTTGTTGCAGTTATGAAACTGTTCATGACGATGACAAAAGTCGACAGACATTTCAACAATATGCATGTAGTCTGTGTATACTGAGAGTTTCGCAGGTGAAGTTTCCTACCAGCTCCTGCAAAAGAAATCAACCATAAACCAAAAAAGCTTATTATGCGTTTCCTCTACTCTTCCCAATTCTGACCGTTTACAGATTAATGAAGCATATGGGATCTGTTGAATTATAAGACCTTGACTTCAAGATAGCTAAGCAAATCAACCAACTACGAGTAGGTTCAGTTCTAACGTCATCGAATGTGAAATAATATTACTTACAAGGTTTTTTGTCTCTGCGCCCGTAGGATATAATTCAAAATCTGGCATTCCAAAGATTTTGGAGTTCCCCTCAATTGTCTCTGCCAGTCTCTTTTTAGAAAAATAAAGTTCGAAATTGTTAACACTGGATGTTTAAAAACGATCTAGATGTTAGATCAAAAATAAATTTCAACAAAAACAATTTACAAGATACAACATCCTCATAACTGGCTTCATTTAATCTGCTAGGAATATAAGTAAAGTTTTTTCTTACACAGTTTGGTTCATATGTTCATTTGAGTGTTTCCATGGAGCGTCATTGTTATACACTTTTTACTACTTGAGTCTTGATGTTCAACTCTAACTACTTGAACTACCAAAAATCCATATAAGAACAGTTCCAGAATCCCATTTCTTAAATGATGGAAACGAACACGGTCTCTGACGATTATTTCACGGTTATATACTCGTGAAATTAGCTTTGCTGCCGTATGATAATCTTTACACATTCGCAGATTCTTTAAATGCGTATGGTTGTTCCAGGACGTGTTCAGAAATCCAAAAACAATATCAAGTTTCTCACTATAGAATTTGCTTTAGCACCTAGAGGCATACCCAGATAAAGGAATGATAACTTGTTTGTATTGTTTCTATCTCGGCCGATATTACCGGTCAAATACCGTATCGAAGATATGATGCATTTCGGTAATATTGACGATATTTCGGTCATCTTGGCCGAAATTGACTACATTGGTTTGTAAATCAACTGGTCAAATAAAAGTTTTACTACAATTACTTGAAATGGGTTTGGGTAACATGCTTTTTAGATTAGGCAATTAGTAAACCATAAGCATATTTTAACTACTGATCATATATTAGGTATACCGAGTTATCGCTGTAAATCCCGAGATATCAAAATAACTAACCATAATTTCATTAATTAGTAAACACAGTTATGGGTTTCGGAATCTGAAGAGAAGCTCAAATCCTAGCACAACCAGGATCGGGGAGTTATTGATTTGACGTTTCCTTTTACGGTCTGAAAGAGCCACGATTTTTAAGTTAAATATGTTTGTATCGCCGCAAAATCAACTGATCAGGTAAAAGTTTTACTACCCAGTAGAGCAAAACTATTAATATTGTTTGAAGAGGTTGAATAAACCGGCATTAATGATTCATACGATAATGAAATAATCCAACTCTAATTATTTTTTCTTGAAGATGTAATTTAATTTTAATCTTTTAATGTCTAGTTTAATTTGTAATTAAATATCGTTGTTTTTATTTTTAATGAACTTTTAATGTAGTTTTTGTTTGAATTATTAAAAATTTAAATTCAACTAATTAAATTCGTCAAATGGAAACTTTAATTAACAACTCAAGTGTTGAATTAATATAAACAAAATAAAATAAAAATAAACTTCATAATAGCTCTTATGTAAATTGTTATATTTTGTTAGAACTAATCTTTTACGAAAGGAAACTACTGTTAAATTTAAATTTCATTTAATTGACTACTTCATCCATCAACGCCTTGATTGAGTAGTCTGTGGTGGATAGGGTTGTACATGGCACGATTCGGTTCAGTTTGTTCTCAAACCAAAACCGAAATCACGGAAGTCAGTTTTTGATTTCCAGAACCAAAACTAAGTCGTTAACAATCGGTTCGGTTTTTAGACGAACCGATTCAGTTTCGGTTTTAGTCGGTTCTGAATAACCGACTACTCCTGACAGTTTAAATTTTTTTAAATTTTTTTTTTGTAAACCAACAGTTCATAAATATATATAAAAAGTTCATACACATACATTATCATTGAAAGTTGAATTTTTTGTACTCCAAGTTCATAAACATTCTAAATTTAAAAGGATAAAAATATAAACATTTCAAACTCAAAAAACAAGAAGTAGTTTGTGTAGAGTAGTCGTGTCGAAGTGAAGAAGTAAGAATGAATTAGGTTTAAGTGTGATGATTATATGTGGGTGATTGGATGATGTAGATTAACTCTATCTAGGATACTGGATATATTTAACGACCTAAAATAATCGGTTTTACCATTGGTATTTCGGTTCGGTTTTACGTCAAACCAAAACCGAAACCATTAACCTCGGTTATTAACAATTTAAACCAAAACCAAACTATTAGTAAATAGTTCGGTTAGGTTATTTCCTAATCGGTTTGCTTCGGTTCGGTTCAGTCGGTTTTCCGTTACCGTATACAACCCTAGGATACTGCATATATATCAAAGACCTAAAATAATCGGTTTTACTATTGGTATTTCAGTTCAGTTTTACGTCAAACCAAAAACGAAACCATTAACCTTGGTTTTTAACAATTTAAACCAAAACCAAACCATTAGTAAATAGTTCGGTTCGGTTATTTCCTAATCGGTTTGGTTCGTCTCGGTTCAATCGGTTTTCCGTTACCGTATACAACCCTAGTGGTGGAGGAATTTGCAACACAAAAGGGTTGAATTTGTTCAACCCCTTAAGGATGTTGTAATGATCTTCATAACAAAGGATCAAACTTTGCAATTTCTTAAAAGATCTCACTACAAATCCAGCATCACCTTCACCCCTAATTCGAACTCGATTGACATTAGCGGTTAAAGCTACAAATTCGTTAACTTCATTGATTATTGTTACATATCGACAGAACAACCCAGTTACATTACGGTTATTTGGGTTACCAGTGTCAGTGCAGAAGTTTTCATGAATGTTCTTCCGATAATTCACACTCGGTCGTTGTTCTTTACCCCTCGACGCATAATATAATACAAAATTTCAACAAAGAGATAAACCTTCATCTACAGTAAACTTAGGAGCATTGACTATCGGTTGAGCCATTTTTCAAATATTTTGAGTGAAATTAAAATTTATTTTTTAGGGATAGTATTATATGGGGGTGGATTGAGAGTATATTTTGTTAGAATTTTGGACGGTTATATTAAACACAACGGCTATATATTGTCCTATAAAACCATATATTGTTATATCATTTTTTTTCAAAAAACAACCTACCTAAACATTTTAAAAGCAAAGGAAAATAAATTGTGTATATAAGCACAAAAGGTCTGCCCATTATGTTGTATAGATAATTATGGCCTGGTGCAATTCCCTTGGATGTATTCTAAGTGTCCATAAGTAGGCTATCCTGGCATCAAAATGGTTATTGAATTACAACCAGCCGGAAAAGAGAAGGTATTTGCAATGTCAATATCCCAACTATCATGAAGAAGCGGAATGGCTAGATGGTGTTGTGAAAGCTAATTAAGCATATGAAAATGTAGTAGAACTATACAAAGACTTCAAACTTAAAGCCAAATTGAATAAGTTAAAGTGTAAATACTGTGGAGCAGAAGATCACCATATAAGGCATTGTTCGCACAATGCACAAACCCTGATTGTAATACATATATGCAAATCCACACACTTTTATTGGAAAAACACACACATAGAAAACATTTATGGAAATGTTCTCTGTATCAAATGTTGGAATGGACTAGTTAAGTGTAGTAAATTAGCTAGTGTTTGCTAAAAAAAATTAAGTATTATTTCAAACACAATAGTCGAATGAACGAACATAATTTTAAATTAATGAAAACTATCTTTCTTTTAAGGTTGGTTCAAATATGTAACTCCGTATTCATTCCCATCTCCATCAGAATCTTCATCTCCATTTTCATCCCCAACCGAATCAGAATCGGAATCGACGTTTTCTTTCTTTACGTGTATATATATATATAAAATAAACATGTTCACTTGCATACCCATAACCATATTGAGGTCCATCTGGAACTTGTTCATAATATTGAAATCCACTCTCTTCAGCGTGACCAAAAACTTGTTCATAATAGTCAAATACACCATCTTCTGTTTGACTAGGAACTTGTTTTTTATCTCATGATTTTGTATCATTACATTATCCATCTGCTGAAGTTTCCTCTACGTATTCCATATATGGACTATTAAAACTTGACGCTTCTCATGGTTATGCCAAACATTCTCTACCAGGACGTAATTTAATGTGATCAAAAAGATCAACTCGTGTGTACAAATCAGGGTTTTTTAGACTTGAAATATAAACAATACATCCATCAATAGACTCTTGAATGGGACCAGGAAAAACTGCAACCCATTCCCTATCCCGACGTCCATGTTTAATAATCATGTTATGCAAAATAAGACAATATTTCATTATTAGGTTCAAGTCAGAATATTTTCAATACTTACATGGAGATCCGACAACTCTAAATTTCTCTTTAAGCACTTCAAAATCACGCTCAACATCCTTTTTTTTATCCATTCGATACCTGTTGAATCTTACTAAGTCTGAAAGTCCAATGTTCAACTGAGGGCTTGTACAATTGTAGTCAACTTTGGATAAATACCATCGGTTAAAAAATAACCCATGTCGTAGTGGTGATCGTTTATGATATAATTATATGGAGGTGATATACACTTGAGCATGCTATCAAAAAGGGGTGAATATGCCAACACATTCAAGTTGTTATTTGACCCAAGCATTTCAAAAAATAAAACATGATGAAACCATTAATTGTATGATGCCACCGCCTCTAACATCATAGAACTCTACTTATGTATACCTCTATGTGTTCTTTGCCAAGCTATCAGACAATTCTTCCATGACCACTGCATACAATCAATATTACCCAGTATTACAGGAAATCCTCGTTCGGCATTCTCAAATAATATACCTCTTCACATACTCAAGAGTAAGTTTGCGCAAGTATCTTTCTTCAAAAGTCATGCATATAGTGTGGTAAAATAAAGTTCTTTGAATAATATTATGTTGTTGACTCTCATATGAGCGTAGTCATCGAAATTATCAGCAAGTGTACTTTTGCACCAAACATTTCAATACGTTTACTAATTTATACATGGAGAATGCCCCATAACACTGGTGGTATCCGTACAATGATATTATTCTTTATTGTACGGATACAACTAATCTTAATTTCTAACACCTTCAAAAACTAATCTTGTTTCATATCTAGACGTTGTTTGAATTGTCTTGCAGTATAACCAGGTCCCTCAGTGAAATAATCACCCATCATTTTTCTAGCATGCTAGCCTCGCCCTAGGTTAAGTCGCCGTCGTTTCCGCACTTCCTTAGGCACCGACTAACGAATAATACGCCTACGTACGAACACCCAATGCCAATTTTTGAAACAATATCACGTTTTTTTCTTCTTCATCACTTGAAGTATCCAAATCGTTTATGTATGTAAATCTCTCATAGGCACCCATTAGACTTATATTGTACCTTGCAACAACAATTTTAGCTCCAATACCATATAAGAAATTCGGTTCATTCAACATTCTACACCAATACAATAGTTGTCCATAACTATTTCATTCAACGTTGATCACCAATACATCACAACTATATCTATGTTCAAATATTATTATTGAGCCGTATACAACGTAATTAATCAACCTAAGATCAAGAATTTCATGATTATCAAAATAAAATAAAATACATGACAAACCCTATCAGAATTCCTTACATATGCTGATTTTGTGGATGAAATTTGAAATTAAAGACGCAATAGAACCACCTATAGAAATGAAAGAAACCCTTTTGATTTCATGAAACAATTCAACTTAAAACACCTTCAAAATCAGAAAAGGCCAAAAAAGGGTTTATGAGGACTGAAGAAGAGAAGTGAAGCAAAAAGGTACATCTTTTGTTAGTTATAACCTAAGATGCAGAAACTCAATGGACCATGACGAAACCATAAATCATGACGTCATAGTAGTTGGTTTTTCTTTTACTCTTAGCTTGACTACATCTCTATAATAATATCGAAACTACTAATCCCCCACCCCATCCCCACCCCACCCCCACCCCCCACAAGTTTACTCCCCATAACATGTCGCAAAATTATTGGTCCATGATTGTTCATCCACAACACACTACGGGGATGATTATGGGTGTATGTCACAGCTTTGGCTAAAAGATGCCCCTTAATAGGGCATTTGTGGATAAGTTTCTGCTGAAGTGCTAATCTGCTACAACAGAAAGCACTATCACCTGACCAACTACCTACTAAAGTGAATCAAGTGACAAAAGAAGAAACGCACTTTGAGTGGTCTCATAAATTGCATGAGTCCCTATTACGAGGCAGATTTGGTATACCAAATCAGCAATCAAAAGCGTTCCATTTCAGCGCCCACATAATACAACTTGCAAGTAGCCTTAAAAGAGAATAGTCCAAAATTCTCAAAGTATAATAAAAGTTAGTTGGACCAGAAGTCGTAATACGTACTAGCTGATGAGAGCATCGAATCACCACTGACCAGACCAGACCAGACCAAAACGCATAAACCCTCGTATTTCCTCTCTTCAATTCCCACTTTCTCTGAATTTATATATATCCACTGAATCTCCTTTGTTTCTCTTCCCTCTCTCTCTATTCACTCTCTACCTAATTTCTCAGTTTTGCCTCAAACAGGTACGGTTTTGATTTTTTTGTGTAAGTATAAAATTTGGTATAGAATTGAGTGAACTGAATTTAAAACTGATTGATTATCAAATTTTGTGTTTTAGATCTCGCTTTGTATTCTTCATTTAACTCGATTTGTTTGAACTAATTGTGTAGTTTTAGGGATTTGTTTTAAAAAAATTATGTTGAGCTGAAGCTTGATTTATCAGTAGGGCTCGATTGTTAATCAACATTGTTTTCTGTTGATTAACTTTGGGGTCAACGTGAATTTTCTTTCTTTGATTGTATCGATGGTTCAAACCTGATGGCTCTAACGAATCCTTGTTGAAGTTGTTTTTGTAAAAATATTCCTTGGAAAATGTTGAGATCATGTAATAATATTACTTAGATCCAGTGCATGAGCTACTCAAGTTTGAACAATTTTGAGAATTTTTTGAACAATTTTCTATTCAACAGATTTGTAAATTACTTGTAGTTCCCATTTTGAGGATTATGTTTTGTTCTGGTTAATTCATTTATGAGGAATTTCAAAGTGAAGTAGTAGCTGGAATTTGGGTTCCTTTTCATTTTGCAATTAATCTGAATCAATTCTGGGATGTATTAGCATAGAAATGATAGTTGCACATACTGGCCCGAGTCATGTTAATGTTGTTTGAAAGAAATCTATTAGAACAATAGTTATACGTGGATCGTGTGTAGTGTATCACTTCATTGGATCAAAGGAATGAGTCGTGTAAACTTGTAAATAAACTGAGAAGAAACTTAGGCTTTATTCAGTGTTGTTGCTAGAAGTCTAGTGCTCTAAGTAGATGGATGTTTCTGGATTGGTACCTGCTTCTAGTTTTGAAATTTGAATTGTTTGATGGTTCTGAAGTTGGTAAAGATTCCTAGTAGCTGTAGACTATTTAGTGATTAATGGTATGTTACATTGTTTACAAATGTAGGTTTGGGGCTACCGCAGATTGAATCACCATGTTTCGCAAAAAGCAGTCTCCTAATCAGGAGAATGATTCTGCCCAGAAAGATGCAAAGGTTAGACATCTATTTATTTATTTTTATTTGAAGAATCATATTGCTTAGTCTTTTAGATGTTTCTGAATGCAAAGGTTAGAGAAATAAAACATGTATTCTTTTAGAATTGTTTCAACAATCATATTGCTTAGTCTTTTAGATGTTTCTGGATCATGATTTATGAATGTGAAAGTTCAAAGCTGACTAAGAACTATGAAGTCCTCTTTTGACATTTTAATTTTTCCAACTTATCTTAAATCATAGAGATATAATACAGCAATTTTGGACATGTGAAATTCTTTCATAACCAGTTGAAGGAGCTCAAGACACTGATTGGGCCACTTTCTGGACGTAGTTTACAGTACTTTACTGATGCATGCATAAGGAGATATTTAGAAGCTCGAAATTGGAACGTTGACAAGGCAAAAAAAATGTTGGAGGAGTCTCTTAAATGGAGGTCAACATATAAGCCTGAGGACACCCGCTGGGTAAGCTAGACTGGCCCTTGTTAGTTGTTTTCAGCAATATAAAGAACTTTTACATACAATTTGCGATTGATTCCTCTTTCACAATTGCATATATGATACCAAATATACAATTGCATATTGACCTGATTGAGATAAAGTTAGGCAATCTTTTGGGGATCTTTTTTCTTTCCTGTATCAATGAAATATCGGACTTACTGCTGGAAACCCTTACTTTATCAGAATGAGGTAGCACATGAAGGTGAGACTGGTAAAGTGTACAGAGCCAACTTTCACGATCGATATGGGAGGACAGTTCTCATATTACGACCAGGAATGCAGGTCTGTACTCGGATTATCTCTTTTGATTTGACATTCATCTACTCTCTAAACTTACCATTTTTAATGCTAATTCACGCTTCTTGTTCAGAATACAGCTGTAGCTGAAACTCAAATCCGCCATTTAGTATATCTCATCGAGAACGCTATCCTTAACCTTCCTGAAGGTCAAGAACAGATGTCTTGGTTGATAGATTTCACTGGATGGTCGTTGAACACCAATGTCCCCATCAGAACTGCACGGGAATCTGCAAATGTTTTACAGAATCACTACCCTGAGAGGCTCTCTGTTGCGTTTCTCTACAATCCCCCAAGGATTTTTGAAGCATTTTGGAAGGTTTGAGTCCTGAACTCCCTCAGTTTTGATTATCGTTCTGTCTTTTACTTTAATTTTTTTCTTCTGGGTAATGAATTTAAGAATTATTTGGCAACCTGATCCAGCACTGTTGACTGATCTGATGCCTCTTCTTCTGTCCCTCTGCAGATTGTCAAGTTCTTTCTGGATCCAAAAACAATTCAGAAGGTAAAATTCGTGTATCCAAGTAAAAAAGATAGTGTGGAGCTCATGAAGTCATACTTTGATATGGATAACCTTCCTACCGAGTTAGGTGGAAAGGCTAACATGCAGTATGACCACGAGGAGTTTTCAAGAATGATGGCTGAGGATGATGTAAAATCTGCAACCTTTTGGAGCGAATCAGATAATAATAAGCTCGGTGTTGTGAGTAAGGGATATTCAGGAGGAGCAGAGGTAGTTCCAGAGCCAGTGGCCCTTGCACCACCTGCCAGCTGAGTCCCAAACACCTTCGAATGGTATAATTAGAACAGCTGCTAGTGACTGCACTTGCCTAAACTGTTGATTCCCTAATGCAGTAAGCTGAAGGAATTTTCTTAGGGATGCCTCTGAACTCATTGTGGGGCTATCATTTTTTACTGTGTAGTTCACAGATGCCTCCATACCCCATTTATAATAAAAAAGAAAAACGTAATCGTCTCTGCGTAATGGTATGGTATAAGTGAAATGCATTTTCTTCCGTCTCTCTCTCACACACACTTAAATAGCAGTGTGGTTGTTCCTTGAAAACTGGAAAAGGCCAATTTTTTTGAGGTTGATTGAGATCAAACATAAACAACCGAGTTCAAAATTTGCTGATGAATAGGGAAAAATAACTTAGCAAAAGTTGCCTTAAGAAAGTTAAAATGACTTCCATAGAAGTAGCCTTATGCAAGGATAACTTGAGCCTCATTTCTGATACGCACACCATTGATACTCTGCACTTTATATGTATGAACAAACAAAAATAGTCTTACAAGCTTACAATCAAGAGTCTCAACGCCAAACTACCTAGGACTAGGCCTGCATACTCTTAGCAAATCATTGTTATCAGTTTTCAAGTTAAACAAACAACAACAATATGAATCCAGTCAGCTACAAGAAATTCTTATCTTTTAGTAAACACTCCGCAACAGGGAGAGTACACATCAGAAACACTGCTAACTTTAACTGGTTTTCTTGAACTTTTTATCTTTTTTCATTTGGATTCTCGGGGTCGACTGTCTAGGATATAGGTGAACCATACATACTATATGAGTCGCCTTTTGAAAGTTCTTGTAGTTGTTTGGTATGTGCGGACCAGCAAACCAACTCCGATCCCAACTCCAAGGCAAACACCAAGCCCGATCCCAACTCCTACTCTCACCCCGGCATTGAACCATGATAGTTCACCATCCTCCCCTTCTATATATTCTTCCCTCATGTACAAGCTGTTATAATCTTCTTCATTATCTGGTTTGTAGTCCCGGTATCCTGATATCTGCAGAAAAAAGTCCAAGGATATAGAAATTAAGTCATTGTGTTCCTCCCTTAATGACCACATTATTACAAATGTATTTTGATGTTAAATGCAAACAAATTCCAGGAACATGTTTCATGAATCTTCCACACAATAATTCAGCATCAAACAAATGTACCCAGAAAAGGAAGAGCTAAAACAATACGGAACGAGAAAGAACTCTACCGGAACAAAGAAAAATTCTACCGGAATAACTACAAATACAATGCATCATGATTCGAGAGAATGGGTTAAGTTATTGTGCTTCCATGATATGCGAACGATTGAAGTATATGTCAACAAATAAAAGGTAACTGCCTAAGAACAAAATTCAGCTCTTTAATAGTTGTAAAAGGAGGTTATAGAAGAAGAGGTGATACTGCACAGAAAACTCCCAAGGATATGGAGGCAAGTATTCTAAACAGCTAAACTACTTGACAGGGAAACTACTATGCAATAAATGATACTCCCTCTGTTTCAGAAAGATATAATTACACATGAAACAAGCCTATCTTTTTGAAATGGAGGGAATAGTCTTTGGAATGTCGCTAAGGTAAGTTACATAGTTAATCAATAAGATCAAAGTTTTAACGTTTCAAGAGGAATAACATGTGCACTAGTGCATGAGTGCTTCAGTCTTTAATTGATTAATCACTGAAAAGAGTGGAATTAGAATGACAGTATGCGTCTAACACAGGCATAATACACAACTAAGAAAATGAATGAATAATCTCATGTTGTTGATTGAAGGAAGCTACAGTTCTCATGATAATCCAACCATTGTTGGAGCACCATTTTCTTTTAACTGATACCATTAACATTGGTTCACTATAGAAACATGTGTGCATTTATAAACACTGAGATTCAATCATGTAGTTGTCTTTGGAAGTGATGATAACAATTGAAAACATGCAAAACTCAATGATGGTAAAGGAGGTCTGATAAGGTGGTTGTAAAAGCTGAAATGGAAAAGGACTTGTGAGAGAAAGAGCAAGAAAGAGATTCATGTCAGATTCTGGTAAAACATAAGACAATACAAAAGACAATATTACAGAAAGAAAAGGGTATTATTGTTATATTCCCTACATTTAAAAGTTTGTGCCCAGTGCCCATACTATCCTGACCTATCTAAGATAAGATTTTTAATGTGCCAGAATCCAAGCAACCAATCTATCTTGACACAGGAAATGGGTTTTTCTGTAACAAGAAAAACATGTCTAGTGACAGGAAACATTGAAGACCCATTAACTAGAACGACCGATCAAAACATATGAACTTAGTAACTATTAATGCATCAATAACTACTCCGTAGTAAGCAACTCTTATAACCACAGTCTAAACATCAACAAATTGCGAATCCAATACGAAAATTATAGTAAAACATGGACAATTTGCACTAGTTTTGTTATTAAGAAAGTAAGTACCTGCAATGGAAGTTCAGAATCGACATCTTTTTTCGATTCTGTCGTTTCGTATTCTGGTATTGAATCTAACATTCCTTTCCTTGTGTTCTTCCTCCGGAAATTTATATGTAGAGTTTTAGTCAAAATGATTGGAGTGCCTGAGAAACAACCAGCTACATAAACTTCGATTGTTGGCGAGTGCGATTCAGATTGTTTCCCCTTAAAAAAGGCCGAAGCCGATGTTATATCCGATTGACAATTCATATTCCACTGCTTGCTATGGTTTTTCGATTCGCCGACAAAACCATTACAATTAGACATTTCCAAGACCCCGGAGAGCACAAGATCTTCTCTATCAAAAACTTCAAATTTCACACTCCCTGTCATTCTTATACTATCTGTGCTCACAAACGTAGCTTCTTCGGATTTCTTGTCTACACGATCCCTTCTAAGTTGCGAAGAAACTCCATCAGAAAACATACTACTCCTCCCACCATTCACTTCAAGTAAGGTATCATGACAAAGCGGGATATGATTAAGCGTGAGATATTCCGGAGTTAAACTATCAACCTCGCAATTGCTAATCCTCACATAAAATACTCTCATTTCAAACCAAGGCGATGAAACTTTGCTCCGAGGAGATGGGTACTGTGAACTCCTAATGACTTTATGGCCGGAATCAGCCACTTCATTATCATTCACCGTCTCATAAGAAGACTCCATCATCACCTTACGAAAACCAACAATCCTCTTCTTCTTGTTCTTCTTCAGTGAGATCCTCCCATATCAAATACACAAGCCAGAATCAGATTGGTCGAAGATACCTGTGAAAACAGCACAAAACTACAAAATTATAAACAAAGTAACTGAAAACATTTAAAAAAAGCAACAACTACTAAACAAAAAGGAGAAACACATAAAGCTGAGCTGATGAAACTAACCCTTATCAATATCAACAGACAAAGGTATCTCTGCAAGACCCAGCTCAGACAAGAATAAGAACAAGTCAGTAAGCAAGGCAAAGAAAGACCCAAGGTTCAAAAGATTTAAGGAGCTACAACAGAAAAGAAGGAGAGGAAGAAGACTTGTTTTCAGGAGAAAACTAAGGAAGAAATTGTGATATAAAGGATGAGGAAGAAATGAAAAGGATAAGAAGTTACACAGAAGAAAAAGTAAAAGTCAAATTCATAATAAACCTCATCGAAATTTGATCTTTCATATAAATATCAATAAATGATACTTGAATTCACATGAATATGGACACAAAAAATCACAAAAAGAGCAGTAAAATCACCCACCAATACCAAACTACGAACTAATATCCAATAAAAACTAAAAGAATATCCAATTTTAAGTAAACCCAGAAAGATTTATCCTTTGCCAGCCCCAATTAATATTGCCGGCAATCAAATTAACCTTCACACGTCATACAATCCTCCAAAATTCTCTCTTTTCTCTAAAGACTGTAACAGTGGGTAGTGGATTTATTACTACCCACTCAAAAAGAAAATTTTATGAAATAACCAATCAAATTAATAAACTTACCGGTAACCAACCACGAATCTTCTTTCTTTTATCTTTTTGTCTTTTCAAATCCAAATTGTAATCGGAATTCAAGACTCTAATGACTTGACGAATCGTTATCAAAACCCCACTATGAAAAATAACCAATTGAATAATCTGAAACTAGCGGCTTGAATCTACAGAGTAATTCTAACCGTGAATCGATGAAATACAACACAATTGATTTGGACACCCAAGTCTTTATAAATCACTCTATCGGCACAAAATTGAATCTCTTTCTCATTTGTCATCCACTCTTATGGAATCTGAGGGTGATTTATTAAGGAAAGACAATTGAATTGAGAGAAAAAAAATTGCAGAATTTTGAGCTGTATATAAAAGAGACCCGATTCGTATAATTATTACCGGATTCGGAATTTAAGACCGTTTTTCAGGATCTTATCCAAAAACAATTCAGAAGGCCTGGCCAAAATGTATGTGTAATGAAAGTAATGAATTGCGATGGTTTGTTCAACGCTTTATCAGTTTTTTTTTAACCGTTAATGGGTATACTAGAAAATTGGACGGCATACAAAATGATAATTATAACTAGGATGGGGTGATATGGGGTGTCCTAGGGGTAGGGGTAGGGGTAGCTAATTTACTAAGTTACTCTTGATTAGTTTACTAAGACGAAGACAAACTGTTGTTTTTTTTTCTTTTCAGATTTTCAAATGCGCGTTTAATATCCCTTTTCTTCCCCATTTACTGCGAGTTAAAGTATTTTATCTAATGAATCCCACATTTCTAATTGCAGATTTTAATTAAAGTTGGTCACTGTGGATAGATTTTGTCAGCTAAATAATAACACTTGTTATAGTTATTACCTTTAACGGCGAAATCTGGAGAATGAATGACTCTATATTTGAGTTCTTCAAACGAAGGTGATTTATACAAAACATTTTTATGTTGTTTGTGAACCTGGAATTCCAAAATAAAACATGCCATATCCAACAATTATAAGTGGCTGAAGCTTCCAAAATAACTGTTGATTTTGTGTAGTGACCCTCATACTGACCTTGCCAAGCAACAATATCCTATCCATGCCAATGCATGGAATCAAGAGTGCTTAGCATTCCCGGAAAACCCATTTTCTCATTTTTCGCGTGTATACGATTGACATCAATTCTTGAATTAGTTTTCTAGGAGAAACTAGATCATAATGGTTTACTGTTGTTTCACTTAACAATTTAAGATTTGCAAATGCAGTTCTTTTGCCTATATAAATGTACTCATCAGCGACAACCGCAGGGACACCATAACCTAGGTTCATTAGGGCAGGTGTCTGACTCTATACATTCTGTTACCACTTAGCAGATCTTTTACTCGGCATTATGTCTTGGTATATTATGTGCATCATACTAATAGTTAATTTAGATTATACTTGACAAAGCTCTCCGATAATCTTATTCCGCAAGTTGCATCCCATGCGGAATCCGCACTGAAACTATTAATCAGAGTACACACACCCATCGATAAAATAATCATGCATCATCTTATCGTGGTATTCTTCTCGAAATCTCCACGTTTATCTTTTTCTCAATACTTTTCTTGGCTCAGGAGTTGTGGGTGTCTTCTTTATATATAATTGGAACATAGTACAGTTAGTCATTTCTTTGATCATCTGAATATCCTCATCTATTTCATCTTACATTGGGACAAACATTTGTTGTGTTGTTGTGTTGCATAAAAGCCTTCATATCCATATTTATTTCCTTTATAATTTCCTAATTGGAATCCATTTTAAAAAAATAGATCGATTGAAAACAAAGATTATGAAGAAACTACGAGAAATGCAAAGAAATTGTAAAAGTAGATAATATGTAAAAAAGGTGTGAGATAAGTGGGTTTTTATATAAAAATTTAGGGGATATAGTCGTTGGTAACGGTTATATTTCTGTAGTCGTGCCTTATCCGTGAAGTTCACTTTGAGCCGCCAATTACTTACTACCATAGCACAAAAACGGATTTGCTATGACACCTGACCCACCAAATCAGCTTACATGCTAGTATCCTTTGGAATCACCCTAAATCACTCCAACTAAGTGATTTTCTTGTATAATTAGTTTATATGTTGTTTTAGGGAGAATTTGTAAAGGGGAGATCAATCCTAGTCACAACAAGGACTATACATTTTCTTAATTAGGCAGAGAAAGAAGATCATTTTCTTAGTATTATCCATTTTCCTTTTGTAGACTTTCCTTCTTTATCTCTTCCTGACATATGTCCTTTAAAACCCCCATAATATTAGCAAAATGTCATTCTGTCAGTTATGCCCTTAACTTCTTTTTTTTATTCCTTCTTTATCCTCGGATTTCCATGGATATTTATCAAAGAGCTTGGGCTTAGTCCCAAAATTTCCATACGACCATGGGTACAGGCCCACTAAGTAGAAATGACTCCCCATATGTAACAATGTTGTGGTTGTTGATGTTAATGTTGTTGTTGATGAAAATGAAGTTATAGAGGTTGTTGTTGGTGTTGTTGTTGTTGTTGAAAATGTAACTGTAGCGGTGGTGTGTGATGAGGATATTGTATAGGAGTGTGTTGTAGATGTTACGTTGATGGTGGTGGTTGAGGTGAAGTCTGTGAATTTGACGGTGATGGTGGTGGTTGAGAAGGAGATGATTAAGTTTGTTGTTTATGTTGTGGAGATGATAATGGTGGAAAAAGTTGTGGAATGTTGATGTTGAAATTGTTATTGTGAGCAGCGGAAGAAGAAGCTTGTTGTGTTTAAGTTGTTCTAACCATTGTAGTTGCAGGTTTAATGGTGGATGTTTGTAGTTGTAGGTAAGGATCGAAGAAAGTCAGAATTCCCCTTTAATATCCGATATCATGTAAGAACTGAGATTGTATTGATTGTAAGAGTTAGAGATAGAAATATAGGATTTGGTCCATTATATGGCTGGACTCTGACAAAGATATTTACAGATAATGGAAAAGTAAAAATAACAGTAATAAAACTACTTAACCTCTTGTAACTAATAACAGACTCTAACGATATGTATAAGATAAAACTGTAACAGGTGGGTCTGGTAATACTACCGCAATAGAAATTTGGTATCGTGCTAAAATAGTTTGTTCCATAACCTAAATACTGTCATTGGACCCAAACATTACAACGTGACCGAAATATTACCGGGTGGCTTAAAAAATTGAGCCTAGTGAATCAGAATATGACTAGTTCGTGTGCATAACTTAATAGGAAAATAAATCTTGAATGCAGACCAATACGACAACACTTTGACAAAAAGTACGGCTCTTGATCTAAAATATGTTCCATGATTCAATTCGATTGATGATTCAGAAACGGCCATTGTAATAAAAAAATTTCCTTGAATTTACTATTATGACCTTAAATGTGCCTCGAAACCCATAGGGACGCGAGGAATTTTGGTTCAGGAGACGTGAAAAATCAGAATTTACAGCCAATGGAAAATGAAATGATACTATAAAGTAGACTAACTTTATAAAATGATGATTTGACCAACTAATGATGCGCATTTTTCCTCGCTAAAAATTAAACCCATTTGGTAATACATCGTAATTTTCCTTTTTTTTTTTTATTCTTTCCTCATGGCATGAGACTCGATTTTTCTAGTAAACGAGTGAAAGTGTCCAAGCGAGACCACTTTATATACTTTGTAGTCGATTAAAAACCACTAACTATAACGAGTAAGCAACCAAATCACATGACTATTTGTGGCATCTAATCGTCAATTCGTTACCTTACTCGATCAGACAAAAATATCTTTAATGGTGTGCCTCTCCAATAGTACTAACATATTAAATCCAAAGGCTTTGCCTTTGTTCCACGACAGGAACAGAAGTCACACCAAAAACTGATAATAAAACGTTTTTCATGTGCAGATTTGTTATAAGATGTGTTGATGTGATTTTCAAGGGTGCTAAAGAAGTTATCGAATTTTATTGGATGTATCAATCCAGAGTATCCAGTAGTTTTAGTGATGAAGATTGTTTTATCAATTAATTGGTTGAATAACCTTGAATTCATTTTTATAGAGGTAGAAAATAAGTAAAATAAGATATATTTTTTTAATGTCTAAAAAATTTATAAATATTTTTTTAATATCCTAAACTGGATATTCAAACCAAATTTATGTTTTTATTTTCATAATACTTGACTATTGTACCCATAAGTTAAAGAGTAAATTATTTTCATCCATTCCACAATACGTCGTTGATGCTGGATGCTTTAGTACAATCCATTTAATAAACTTATCGAGTCCCATTGTAGCAGCTAGTGTTAGTGGAGTCTCCATCCATTTATCAATCTTTTTGTCATGTTTTTTTTGTTCAAGGGTCAAAGAATTTCCACGGTCAATAAGGGCGCTTCTAGATAATTAACGATAGTAAATATTTTTTGTTCTTAACAATGATAGATAACAACTCGATGGTGCTGTCATGTTTCTTTTTCCGTTCATTAAGCAATAATTTGTTGCACATCGATATTTAGACATCAATTGTTATGTACAGAATTATCTCAGTTTATTTACTAAAAATATATAATTAATTAAGGTGTGGATTTATGAGTATGGCCAAGTTCGTGCTTGATACATGTGATGATTACTAACCTCTTATCATCAAGTGGTAGATGCATTGCCTTATCCATTTTTCTGTAAACAAGGCATCACATTTGAACAAAATATTTCAACTTATTTTTATATTTTAATCGTAGATGATTTTCAAAATTTATGGTTAAACTTTGATAAATTTATGTACATCACAATCTAAACTCTGGATGAAACTAGTTTTATCGTGTGTAGTTCTGATAAAATATATTTTCTCGTCATGATGTATCTGGTTTCATCCTGCATATTTTAATAAGAAAATATGTTTCTTCGGGATATATTTGGTTTCATCCTACAAATTTTATGTTTTTATTGATTTTTAGGTTTAAGGTGATCGGTGTTTGTTATATTTTGTTACTATTGAAGGTGGTTGCGGTGGCAATATGGTGTTTGTTACGGTTCAAAATATTGGTAGTGGTAGTGGTCTTTTTTTGTGTAGAAAGTTGTGGTGGTGGTGGTGGTCCTTGTTTGTATTAAAAGTTGTGGTGGTGATTCGAATAATTTATTATGTCATAGTTTAAGCCTTGATGCATCCAGTTTCATCCTGGCTATTTTTTAAATAATTTATTTTTCTTAGTTTAAGTCAGGATGCAACCAGTTTCATCCTAGCTATTTTTCGAATATTTTTTTTAGTTTAAGCCAGGATACAACCAGTTTCATCCTAGCTATTTTTTTTCGAAAAAAAAAACTTTCGAATTTACTGTCAACAATGAATCTTGTTTTTAAATAATTTAAAAACTTTTTCCAAAAATATAAGTTTTGTTAAAATTGGATATGTATTTGAAAGTTATGAATTTTTTGTGGTTAGTTTTAAAATTGGAGAGAGAAAGGATAAAAAAAGAAAAAACATAAAGATGAGAGACATAATTGTCTAAGATTTTTGATATCTATTTCACCCATCTTTTATATTTACTTGTCCATCTCAACCACATTTTAGAGAATTTTGGGCAATATATCTATTTTCTCTTGTTTTATTTTATATTGATCTAATAGCTCCCCTGTAAAATTTGGTAGGAAATAGCAGCCTGATCAATTAATTTCGTTCCATGATGAATTTGGATATGGTTTTTTTAAATAATAAACTATCACTTTCGTTTCATATAGATAGACTTGTTTTATGTATAAACCACATATAAAATAAGTTTATCTTTTTAAAATGAAAAAATATAATTCGTACGTTTGAAATGGAGTCTGGTTGTGCTGCGTGCCAAATTGTTAAATTGTATTATACGATTAAAACATAATCAGGATGAAGAAACGATCAGCTGATCACCGATTACTTAGTAGAAACACGTAATATATGAAGAAATATAAGTAGTCGGTGATCATGACTGACGTGTTTTTCAAAACTAAGATATTTTTGTTGTACCCCAATTGCTTGATTAAGGTACACGAATCCGTTTATGTAATTGTTTTTTCTTTTCCTGAAAAAACAACAATAATATCATATGATTCAGTTCTTATCCTTTACCACAGTACCTTAAAATTTTGATTTTAAAGTAATTATTTGGAGTTTGCATGTACTGTAGATCCTTAAAACGGCAACATCTGTTAACCTCTTGTAATACTAAAATGGGAGATTAATAAAGAACCTAGGAGACTGTAATTAAGGATGTTATTGAAGTTTGTACACACACAAAGTAGAGGATGAGTAAAACGGATGGATAACCCTCCTCTTTTTTCTAAGTATTATTATTAGTATAATATCGTGTGATAAATTATGTGTCATACATTTGTTGCCTGCTGTCTGTCTGAATTATCTTCCTAAACTATGTCTAGGTCGTTACTTAATTAATAAGTAATGGATAAGATAAAACTCTCAGATTCGTCACATGATCAGCATGTGAGTGACTACTCTCAGCCCAGGTGAGTCATAAATTGTGTTTGAAAAACTCTCCCGTAAGTCGACAAAACACACGACAGCTATGGTGCCGATATTATGTCAATTTAGTCATCTGTGATATCGATGTGGATCAGTTTTTCTTAAAATTTCAAAGACCGTGGTTCTATATAGTAGAAAAAAATCTATATTTCTAAGTTTTCAACAATTTTTTTCATCCGAGACTACTGCCAATGGTTTGCTCGAGCTACACAGTACCCAACAAAATGAACTCACCGATCTTCCATTAGTACGGAAGTAGGACTTAAAGTTTAGGGGCCAAAACAGCAAGATGGGCTAGGCTATATATTTAGTTTTAGCGTCGGCTTTAGAACTTTCGGATGGCTGGGACACTCCCAGTTCCGTCAGTCTTCATCTTGGATATGCGTGATAAAAACTAGTTAAACATTTCAGAACTTTTTTTTATTTAGCGGATTTTATTAAATTCGTTGTGGATTCTTTTAGTTTTTTATTTTTTTGGCAGAAGATCGTGGAGGAGCCTACGGTGGGCACGTAAAATACATTACATACGAGAACATGATACATTACATACGAAAACATGATACATCTGTTTTTCTGGTAAATCAGGATGGGCTTCCTTCATTCTTTTTTCTTCAACTTGACAAGTAAGTGAAAGGAGTAGAAATAGCAAAAAAAAAAAAAAAAAAAAAGGATGGCACGTGAAGACCCACGTGATCAGTTAGGGAAATAATGAGAAGAAGGGTTTTCTTTTCTCCTGAAAATGCTTAATACTTTAGAGCCATCCGTCAAGGTTATAGTGGGTTCTACTGTCTACTACACCCGCAAATCTTTTTCCTTTCATTCATACTTTCTGACTTTCATAGCGTGGGTAAGGCTAACCACCACAGAGTTTATTTTCAAGATTCATAAAGTAAAAACCGTCATCTAATCATATGATTCAAGCTAGCGTTCAAATACTTATTTGTACGTGAACTTGAATCAACTTTAGTACACTTAATGGTTTAACGTATCAGATTTTACTTTTGAGATAAATAAAAGGGCATAAAAAAAATATTTCATAAAAATATTCTTATTTATGTCTTACCATTTGGCGTAAAAAGAATATTCTATAAAAAATATTCCTATTTATGCCCAATCGTTTGCCACAAACAACATCTTTTCTCTGCGGCAAATGATTTGGCACAACAATAGAATGATTGTAGTGGTTAGAAGTTGGTTCAATCTGACGTATAAGAGAAATTGAATCTTAAATCTTATCTCCATAACGGTTAGCATAAGAGGTAGGAAGTAGATTGTCATCAAGGATGGTTTGGATCTCTTAAGTTCTCCCACCTCCTCTATGATATAACAAAATGGGGACTTGTTATCGAGGACTACAGATTGGATCGATAGAGCCTAACCGTAACAAGAAAAAGAATCTATATCGGCATTTGACAGCTGCCTACACGTATACCACGCCATGCCTTCTTCTGTGTACATTAACTAAGCCCTTAAGAAGGTTTGCTTCTACTGGGAAACGGTTGGATCTGTTAATGGAATTATCCTGGCTATAAGAGCCCAGTATAAAGCCTCAAGCAGTGTCTTTCGGCTCTTTCCGCCTTATTCTATTTTGCTTTGGCTCATGGTTCTTCAGAGCAGTCAGACTCTTGAATCTTGCTCTTTACTCCATTCAATAAAAAACAAGGGTAAGATCACACTGTTGGGCGTAATAATCAAAAATAAAGAAAAATCAAATAAATAAAAGTTATTGATACTTAGCTCCTTAATGAAAGTGATTTGTCGAAACGGATGAGCTCCTCGTATCTCAGCAACAACAACATGGTATGCAGCAAAACTTTAGATAAACAGAGTGAGTCACGTGTTCAACACGCGGTCCTTAAGACATTAGCGTCCGGCTACACTCAAGAGTAATGTTATAGCCTCCACAGGACGGATATCTCCAGGATAAAACACTCTACTACACCTACTACTAGCATATGCATTATATGTTCAACTTGAGCTTGGCAACTCCGGAAAAATCCTTGAGAAAAATATCGAAAACTTAAGAAAGATAATAAAAAAAATTATTATTCTTTTGGTCTCTCCAAAAATATGGAGAAACCCTTTTTTCCTAGATTGTCTCTATAAATTTAGAAAAACTTGTTTATATAATAACATAGTACAACTTAAGAAGAGGGATCCCTCTGATGTGGGACTAATAATTTTATATAGTTTCTTAAAACAACTTAAGATTGGAAACTCCCCGATGTGGGACTAATAATTTTTTCATTCATAAAAGAAAACAAAAATTTATTTTATTTACTTAAAAACTTTAAAATAAACTTTAATGTATATTGTTTTCCAAAAATCTCCCACATGAATGAAAACCTTAGTAAAACATGAAAAACACAAATAGATCTTGGTAAATCAACACCTCAATCCCACGACCCGATCGAACTGACTGAACAGACAGACGGACCGTGTGCGTTGAAGTCATACTAGCCATTCCAACATCCTCTCCCTCACATAAAAGTGTCTTGACCCCAAGGTCATACTATTGATTTCATTAATCATAATAATATAGAGAGCTTTCATCTTTAGTTTCCCATAATGGGACTAAAGGTTCCGTTCACCAAAGTGAAAATGATCCAGTGATCCCTTAGTGACCCTTAGGTCCTAAGTTTCAGTAATACCAAGACCATAGAAAACAACACAAAACTCATTTTCTCAAAATGAGTTAAATCTCGATATTAAACGAAAATTACACAAAACGCAGGAAATACCATTTTAGGCAGAGGTGTCCATGAGGTCTTGAACCTTTGCTTAGTGAGAGATTAGCGGAACTACTTGCTAGAGACAGTGAGCGCGATGTCTTGATATGCTAGCTTTTTCCGATAACAACCACGCATGATATCTCCAAGGTTGCTGCCAAGATCGTGTCGTTGTGCTCATTTTGTCCCTGATCAAATATCATGTTTCTCAGAATGCTCTAGAGAATCAGCTCATATTCTCATAGGAAGCGTCCCACTTCCTCATTCATATAGGTGAGTTCTATCAAGAGTGTTACTGCTACACCCCACTTCAATCTTAAATTGAAACTATAAAACTCATTAAGACTTCTTGAAAATCATCCTTCACATGCAGTCACACTATCACAACAATGCACCATGAGGGACAGAGAATGTAATCCTCTTGATAGTGCATACCTTTAGTTACCACAAATTAGTTGTCTCATTGAACCTTCGTCTTGGGATCTCCAGTCAGTAAGGTTGAGTATCCTTCATGGTAACTTTATTTTATGATCTTAAGTCCCATCCCCCTCGATGCAATAACAAACTATCTCTCTAAATTATTCTTTCGTCAAAGGATCCACTGATTTTTCTCTTGACTTCACTAAGTCAACAAAAATCACTTCATTAGAGAGTAGTTGTCTTACTGAATTATCCTTCTTCGATTTTGTCAAGAATTTTCCATTGCTCATTTACTTTAGACTCACATAGTTAATTGAGTTTCAGCAGTGGTGGCCACAGGCTTCGGTCACAGAGGAATACCCAACAAAAAGGGTTTTAGCCATTCAGCTTCCTCTCATGCTTTAATTTAAGCAAACGAACTTTGATTTCATCTCAGTCGAGTTTCTCATGTCTATTGGATGAATTCCAAGTACTTATACATCTTAAGAGGGCACACACATAGGCTAAGATTCTCCAAAGCCTGAAATCACAATTACTCTTAAGGTCAATGTAGTGTGTATCATGCACATACACAATTTAAAATGTACCTCAGGTACTGTAAATTTCTGATCAGATCATCCCAATAATTCTTCTGGGATCACAAGTGTATTTGTACATCTAATTCACTGCACATTTACAACAAAGACTAAACGCATCGAGTTTGACAAAGACCATTTCCGTCAGAATTTCTTCTGGTTTCAATAATCTTTTAGATCATGTTTGTCTACAACAACTTAGTCTTTCAATCAAATCGTAAACATCACATGTTTTCTAGTGGTTGTAAATCATATAAAGGCATACACAAGATACATGTACTACATACTAGTACGGTCATTACATCTTCCTCCAAAGGTTGGTGCAATATATATCACATATTTGAAATTAAAAATGTACCTCAAGCATCCAATTATCTTGTCTTATGATCAAAGCAACCCTGTAATTATCCTGGATAAAATGGAAAACATGCACACCTATTTTACAACACACATTTGACAGAAACTATATCATCAAAATTTGATTTTGGTTCTTTCTGACCCTTTAGACCACTTCAACAACATATTAGTTTCCTGTCAAACTTTAAACAACAAAAATTTGTTAGTGGTTGTAAAACACATAACAAAGGCATGCTAAACATATGCACCTTCAATTGATTTAGTGTAAATACACTTATCAAATTCATTAGTGTCACGTCACTAGTATTCCTCATCATCACATAACAATATTGCTAGGTCATTGACTTACATCTTGGTTCAGGTCAAGTATATGTAGGTGTAATCAATTTGTACCCCTAACGCTAACCAAACCCTTAAAGTTTGTCCACCTTTGACTAACCATTTAAATATACTTCTCAACATCCACAACAATAAAATTTATTTTATTCAAATATTGTTAACTTCAGAACTTACAAGTCATCATACTACAATTCTGGTGACCATATGTAATGTTTTGCTAAAGAAGTCGACTCTTCATTCACACCTTAGACCCCCCACAATTGAGGTCTACAGGGTAGGACACATATAATTCTAGGGTCTTCTATAAATCTTCTTGATAAATCAAACAAACACTTTTTTCCATCTTATACTCCCACAATTGAGGCATAAGGTCCCCCACAGTTATCAGGATTTATCTACATAAGAAACTATAATTATGTGTCCTTTAGGTTGTTTCTAACTAAGACACACCACAAAATCAGATTATGGTACTCTATACCAACATTATGATTTAATATGCTCACATATTCATTCTCAATTCATTGACGATTTTCACTCTTATCTACTATTGTCATGTTTTATTATGCTAATATTCAAAGCAGCACATGACCATATTTTCAAGTATAACATTTCATAGTAACTTAGGTAGATGACATTTGACACTAGTTTAGAATCGCAATACACATATTGAAAATGATATCATAATCTGATTAATGTCCATACCTGACAAGCCTTGGACATCATTTACTTATTTCTTCAACTATTTTGATAGTTGAGTCGTTCATGAAAATGCTTTTGATCTTTCTCATTCTTGGTAGAAGATAAAACATGCATTTTATGAAGCGCACGTTCCAGCACTTCCGTCATTTACCAACCAATTCTTTTTATCACCTCCACTGAAAGGTAAAATTACTTAACACAGTAAGAATGTCAATTGTTCCATTCAAATTTGAATATACAATTCTCTATTCCAAGAAGATAAGCACACAACTAAAAAAAATAAGTTATCACAGACTAACACTTAATTTATCATCCAAATTAAGATGGTAAACTTCTGACCAACTAGGATTCAAAAAATTGGTTGATACTTTCATTCGTCATAGGTAATATCAAATTATCAAGATATTATAAGTGCTCATGTTATCAAAATATTTATTACTAACACATAGTTATCAAGTTACTTAGTCTCTCTTCACATTTGACTAACACTATCATAAGTAACAAAACTTGGTAATAAAAACCCTAAACGATTTTTGTGTACATACGTATCAATTCAAGCACATTTGATCGCTTAACCTTCGTGTTGCACTAGTTACTAAAAGATACTTTATACCTCAATATCCATATGATTATGGTATACTAGTGTGTTATGATTCTTATATTTTCAACGAAAGGTACCATATTCGAAATGATTTAGAAATCACCATAGAAATTGTTAATACACAATTATTAACCAATCATGTGATTCACGCCAATTGATACTACACAAAGCACATATAATCAAAGTGATTTATAACACAATGCGTAACTCATGCGCAACTGATTCAACATCTCATTATTCATTAGCAATGTGATACTAATGTAACAAATATAAGAGATTATCACTTTAAGTCACAAAATTCGATTCTTTACTTGCTCTAATTTATTTGTGAGAAATATTTCAACTAAATTGAAATCTCAAGTCTATTATGGATAAAAGCACTTACTAGTACCGGTTTTTCATGTTATATCCAAGGTGACAAAGTACCACTAAATGGTTGCAAGATCTCATACTAATCTAGAGCTTAGATACAATTATTGATATCTTGGACAAACATGCGTAACGTTTTTGCAAACACCATATCTCACAAACCACAATTCCGAATCGGAAAATAAAAAATGAGTTTTGAAGATAACATCTAGATCCACGAACTTTGTTTGAATCACCATTTCAAAAAACTCATGGTTACCCCATAAAAACTACTTTAGTCAACAATATTTTTCTGCTCGTCAGAATTTTCAGGAACGTTTCTCAGTTTTGTAAAATATCTAAAAAGTACTTTTACAACTCCAAAAATTCCGAAATTTGGTATGGGTGACCATCAGGATATCTACTATATTTGGTTAAAAGGATTTGTCGAAATTCCTTCTAAGTTAAGATATATACTCGAAATTCTACGGCTGACCAAAAAACTCAATTTTGTTTTTTTTTTTCACTTCACAATTAACATCCTTTGTTTTCCAATATAATATTAACGGCAAAGATTCACAAATCGAGCATTCATTTTTGATTATTACTATATATTTAATGTCTTAAGATTGTTGGGCGTAATAATCAAAAATAAAAAAAAATCAAATAACAAAAGTTATTGATAATTAGCTCCTTAATGGAAGTGATTTGTCGAAACGGATGAGCTCCTCGTATCTCAGCAACAACAACATGGTATGCAGTAAAACTTTAGAAAAATAGAGTGAGGTCATGTGTTCAACACGCTTTCCTTAAGACATTAGCGCCCAATTATACTCAAGAGTGATGATGTAGCCTCCACATGACAGATATCTCAAGGATAAAACACTCTACTACACCTACTACTAGCATATGCATTAGATGCTCAACTTGATCTTTGCAACTACGAAAAAGTAAATCTCGAAAACTTAAAAAAATTACTAAAAAAATTATTATTCATTTAGTCTCTCCAAAAATATGGAGAAAGCCTTTTTTCCTAGATTGTCTCTATAAATTGAGAAAAGTTTATTTATATAATAACCTAGTACAACTTAAGAAGAGGAATCTCCTCAATATGGGACTAATAATTTTATATAGTCTCTTAAAACTAAGAATGTCAACGGATGTTAACGAAACGGATATTGGCTCAGCCGTATCCGAGAAGTTCCGACGGACTCGTAACCTTCATATCCGATTCCGTTTCGTTAAGCTTATCGGATATCCGATATTATCCGATAAATATCCGATAGCTGATACAAATATTAACACCTGTTTTTTCACTTCAAAATTTTCAGTTCATTTAAACATTTTCAATTCACAATTCAGTTCAACCACATACAAATACATTGTCTGACTTATGACCTCAACCAGGAGGTGAGCTAACCAGTAAATACTGTAAACAAACAAGTAAATAGTATACTCTGAAAGTGAGAGAAAGGGAGGTTGTTGGAGTCTCTTTAGCTAAACAGATCATAACAGGAAAAGAAGGAAGGTGGTGTGTAGGTTGTTTGGCCAGAACATCTATAACAGCATCGACGACCTCTTGGGTGGTGCTTGTTCCTCCAAGATCTTTGGTCCGATACTTTCCCTCTGAAACTACACGCATTACTGCACATTCTAACCAGTCAGCAAATGATGGAAACTGTAGATGCCTCAGCATCATAGAAGATGATAGAAGCAGGGCAGTAGGTTTCGCCTTCTTCCGCTCCACCAGCTCAATTTTCCAACGTTTCCAGCTGAAGCACCTTGCTTAAAAATTGCATGATCAGCACCGACATTGCCTGCAAATACCAAGCAGTCAACTTTAATTATGTTTCTGCAGATGTCATAAGGGAGGACTCCAAACATAATAACAGGGGACAACACTATTTGACAATAATGGCATGGTGACTAAATCCACGCTACTTGTAGCAACGACCTGGCAATGACACACAGAAAACAATTGTTGTCCTCATACATTTCTCTAATAATTAAACATTAACCAGTTCTACTCATAATTCACCAACAAGATATTGTTTTACCCAAAACGTTATTTGGATAATGCATTAAAACCTAACTACATATTGGCTCGAGGATATTAGATCTAAAATGGTAACATGCAATCCTAAGGATCAAGAATGTGGTAAATGTGGGAGGAAGTTATGTTGATGGAGACCAATCTACTTTCAATAGTAGATGTACTACAAGAAGCCATCGTGCACCTGGCAACCATTACGTACCAAGAAGAACTGATCGATAAGCCAAGAGTTGCTCAAGCCTCAAGCACAAGAAGTACACAATTTGAGCCAAGCCAACAATCATGAAACATGCCAGAAAGGTAAGTTATTCTTAGATCTAATGATTTATACAATTTACTTAAGTGAAACCAGTGTTTAGATTGAGAGAATGAGGGACTAAAATGCATTCTATCGACTAATCCCCAAGCAGGGCAAACAATCAAACTTAAAAAGAAGTGGAGAGATTGTATGCCCTACCTTCTGGCATGACACCAGTTCATGGTCAGAACTTTAAAGTTTTTCTACCTTAATCAAGATATGTCACCAGAATAGCACATTCTAACTCATAAACATAAACCATCCATCATTCAAAATTACACTCTATTTAACAGCTACATGCTATCATTATCAATTAAACCTTAACAAAAATAATGATGGAGAATAATAACCACATCAAAATTGCAAAGTTCTGAGAGATTTGCATAATTCCCCAAATTTCGATCAAAAATAAATCATCACTAATTGAACTCATATAGCTACGGATCGCACAACCCTAAATTCAAACTAATCTTCACATTTTTCTTTCAGATTGTAAATCTTAATAACACAACAACAAAAAAAAAATCGTAACTCAGATTCAAATAATCATATATATAAAGATCAATTCTAGGTAAGAAATTAACATGACCAAATCATAGTTATCAATTAAACAAATTACATCAAGTACCTTCATAAACTTGATTTAATTGGATCTTTCGATCTGTTGAAATTTCCTCTTCCATGATAATCCAATTTCGAAACCCTAACCTTCGACATTTTAACTTTCAAAATCAATCTGGAAGTATAAACACAATGATTATCAGTAAAACAAATGAATCATAAAATTGAAGTAGAAAATCGAAAGTTAGAGTTAGGGTTCTCTTCCCTTAATTTGGTTTCGCAACTTTCGTGGGAAAAGACTGAGAGATAGATAGAGGAGAGAGTGTTTAACCGAGAAGATTCAGAAGAAGAAGAAGGTGGTGGTGATGGAGTGGTGAAGAGAAAGCCGAGAGATGGTGGTGAATTTCATGATCTTTTTCACTGAAGAAGAGGGGAAGAATTAGGAAGAAGACTAAAAGAGAACTAGAGAAGTGAGTATTTACGAGGGTATGTTTAGTTTACTTACTCTTATCGGTAACGGATAATATCCGACGGATACCGACTTAGTCGGTTCCGTTACGATAACCCTAAATATCCGATAGAAATATCTAACTCTGATATCCGATATATCGGATAATATCCTATAGGATCCCGGATTATCGAAAACGGCTGTCGGATTTCAGATTGACAGCCCTACTTAAAACAATTTAAGGTTAGAAACTCCACGGGACTAACAAGCTTTTCATTTTACAAAAGAAAATAAAAATTTATTTTATTTATTTAAAAGTTTTAAAATAATTTTAATGTATATTGTTTTCCAACACACAACATACAAATCCACACGTTTTGTGCCCAGTTCTAAGAAGAGACGGTACTATTTTAGAGCGTTTTATGCCCTGTTCTAAGAAGAGACGGTACTATTTTAGAGCATCCACAGTGGGCTGCAGATTTGGCAAACATAGCCAATTTCAATCGCAATGCAATCGGCATGATGGCATAATTGGCAAGTAGTATGAATTGGCTGAGCTTCCTGTGAAATAATTCACACTATTTCCCGTGAGGTACAGAGGATCATAAATGCAGGCTTAGTGGTACCATTAATCATAACGGAACAGGCTTTCCAAAAATCAAATGATAGCAAGTCTATTTTTATCACTACAAAGGAACTTACCAAGTTAAAAGTTTCAAGTCTTGGTTCATTTAAGAGAAGATACAGAATTCATATACCACAAGGCATGAGTTGGACAAAAGTTGTGGCTAACTGGATAACAAATCAAACAAATGCTTGGTTCAGAGTTGTGATAGTCATCAATCTTTGTCACCGAGGAACTGCAAAATCTAAGGAAGGAGAGCAGAAAGATTATCAGTAGCCGCAAAGTTCAAGACCACACCTTAATCAGATTTACAACAGATCAAAGGAATTGATGATAAATTACCCAAAAAACTAGCAAAGAACAAGCCAAATAAGCATATTAAGACAATGTAACAGGCAATAGGAACAATGTAAATAGATTTAACAAAGTCTAATTAAACACGCGTTCTAATGCCTCTTATCTGTTTTTAAATGAACTGAACTTGATCTGGATTAAGAAAGAAACACAGTGTTTGATATTGATGTGATCAACTGGACAACCTGTTACTAGCTCATGTGCCGTTAAAAAAAAAGCAGTCTCTGGTTAAAATTGACTCATAACCGCAAAACTATGCCCTGTTTCAATCACACTAAACCAGAAACTTTAGTTATGCCTGTAAACGAGGATCTTCTTCTTCTTCTTCTTCTTCTAAGCCTTTAGTCCCAAACAAGTTAAGGTAGGGTAGAAAGGAAACACTAGGATTTCCCAAGCAGTCACCTATTTTGGTACTGCTCTCGCCCTTTCCTAAGGAAATGGCTGGTTTTCAACCAAACAAAGGTACACGAGGACTTCCCAAGCGGTCACCCATCTTGGTAATGCTCTTACCCTCTTTTGGTCTATCGGTGGCTCGCCAGGCCTATCATGACCCTATTTTCATAGGGGAATGACTGTGTTTTTTACCATTGGCTCGCCACACCAATCACGAACCCTCCTCCTTTATCCTGGCTTGGGACACGCTGTGCAGAAAAACTACACAGGCGGCGTTCTGGACATGCCTGTAAACAAGGATGCTTAGAGATAATTTGTACTTCTCTAATTCATGTGGTTCTACCATACTGAGTCACATTCAGGCTAATCCTAGGAACAAAGTTGGGGAAGCCTACAAGGCAAACCCCTAAGAAAGAAAAAGGTGAAATGATACAGTATCCCTATTTCATACACCTATACAGCATATATGCAGATATCCTATCATTTGGTCACTGATTACCTAGATATATTCACAAACCTAGGAGCTCTATTTCGCATGCAGATTAATCATCCCATCCAGGACATTGAACAGGCTGGATAAAGCACAGGGGACACTGGGAAAAACATGATAAATAGTCTCAGAAGCTGCACTTAGCAGCATCCACACTTCCTAATAGGCTAATATCCATCCTGTCTAAGCCAAGTGACACCAAATTGAGATAATCCAAGCATGCGACACACTACCGTTAGGTCTTATCAAATGTCTGTACCACACCACTACCAGCTCATATAACAAGACTCTTTGCTGCTAAAACTCTAACAACAATGACCTACAAAGTAAACACCGAAAATGGGACACTAAACACCACCTTGACCTTAGTATTTAGCTACAAACAGTTTTAAGTCATCGCAGTTTAGAACAAATCATAGAATTATGAACTTGTAACAAAAACAGAAATGGCATAAAAGAGTATACATTATCGAGACTGTATACACAAACAATCATTCAATTTCCAGAAATATTTTTCAAGAATCTACTTCCAAGTAACATCAAATAATCAAAATTTTGAATTTAGCAGTCAGTCATAACTCAGTGGCGATGTTTAGCATTTTGGCTGCTTTATACAATTTTCACAATTTCTAAGCTCGGGGAAATAGAGAAAAATTCAGTGCGTACAGTATAGCCTTGTTTTAACTTTTAACTCACCATGAGTCCTTCGTCACAATGGTAATGAAAGCCCTATATGATTCAATAGAAACATAGGTCAGACACTAGTTCGATTACACATTCATTTACGAACACACAAGCAATATCACAAACTAATTTCAACAACCAAAGTAAGAAATCATGACATAGCGTTCATTAATTTTGCATTTTTAGTAGGCAAATGAATTGAACTAAATCAATGCAAAGTAGTTACCTTGAGACATCCAACTCCAGCAACTAGAGTCAACAGCAATACTCGATTTGAGACGAGAATTAGCAATTGCACTGTGAAGAGGCATCATAGATTCCACACTTGCCAGCGCCACCGAAAATCTGAAAACAATGGATTTACTTAGCCTAATAAAATAAAAAAGTAGCAGATTGACTACAGAATTCTAGAACAAATAAGTAATGAGGTTTTACCTAGAAGTGCGAGGAAGAGAGGTTGTTGGAAAAGGAAATGAAGAAGACAAAGGTTTTGAAGTTAGGTTTTGGTTCCGTAACGCAGCCATGGACCTCATCCCTGACCTCGCAGCTGATCTACAGAACGAAGCCATTCTTTCCTGTAAAACTCTTCTTCAAGTGAGAACTGAAAGAACTTAAACCCTATATTACCAGCACCACATTTATCGAGTACTTCCTTATGCCGATTTATAAACCGACTCGCTCGATCGGGATTGGCATGGATATTTTTGTTGGGCCTTCTTTTTTTATAAATATTGGGCTTCAGATATAATTTTGTAGATATGGGCCAATTCTTAATTTCTTTACAGACGCAGAAGTAGTGATATCAACTACTTAGGTGTAAGGAACTAATGGCAGCTCATGAACGAGGCAAGACCCTGACCATCCAATACTACTGACTACACAGAGTAGGTCCATGACTGCAAAGATCGAGAGAGATTTTATTGGATTTGCAATGAACGGCTATTGACGCAACAATGCATAGATCAACGGATATTAATTATTAACCCTTTATTACATCTTAGAGCCCTCGCAGTGGTATGACTAAATCCAAAGACTAAAGACTAAAAAAATTTAGGTCTACTTCGTCTAAAACGCAACGGGTAGAGAGTAAATTTTGATCAGGCGTAAGACTAAATTAACGCCTTACGTTGGGCGTATATACAAGGATCCGTATGTTGGAATTATGTTGTACGGACGTATACAAGTGAAAACACTTGGTTGGGCGGATACTGGTGAACTCTCGGCAGGAGACACTACCTAGAAGAATGTCTGATGATAGACACACGCTTAGCATCACGCTCAGTTAACTTTCTACTCGTGCAGATGGTTCATGTGCATTATGAAAACCGCCGTGTGTGTAGAGTAACGCCTGCTTCACTAGACAGCATTCTAGCCTTACGCCCGTCTTCATCAGGTGGTGTTCTAGGCGAACGTCTAATTGGGCGGAGTCTTTTATTCGCCCATCTTCATTAGCCGAGGAGAGTGCCAGATTCAACCCAATAGCAATGCCGAAGAATTTAAGCTTTAGGACTGATCACCATTCACTCAATATGGATGCTAGAAATAATAATCCTCAATAGGCAAGTTTGTTGCATGCATTCAATAACCGGGAAGGTTTAGATGCTATAGACCCCCAATTGTGCCCCATTTTTAGGTCGGATTTTACAAATCCAAACATGATAAACATATCATCATTTGATACCCATGAGCGGAAGCCTAGATTGTCACTATGGTTAGATAATCAATCCAACTCTCAATTTAAACACCTAAGGGGTGGAGTCTCTTTTATTCGCATGATGGGGAGGAGTCTTAAGACAGGCGCAAGGTTGGAATAACGCCCACGATAAACGTTTGCTTGGTTACCGCTACGCATCAAGAGTGCTCTTAGCCATACGCCCTGTTGGACGTGCTTCTGTGTTCACGCGCAATACAGGCGGACGTGTGGTTTACGCCTGGATCATGAGACGCGCGGCTAGGTTAACGCCTGACACGAGACGCATATCTAACGCCACGCCTGACACGAGGCACACGGCTAGGTTCACGCTCCACCATAATATGGTTTGGTCTAGTTCTGGTATCAATTTTGATCCCAAACAATAAAAATACTGGACCAATCAAACTTGATCGCACCACTATGATTCATTTTAAACGGACCAAAAGTCAAATTTAAATTTAATCCAGATTTTAATTATCCCACTGTGGATGCTTTTAACACGGGATTTATTTTGCCCGATCTAATTTGGCGACACTAATAAAAAGAGCTTATAATTAATTTCATGACCCTTTAATGAGAGAGGAGAATTTCCTCGCCAATTTAGTTGAAGGTCGATGCACGCTACTCTATGGTTCAGTCAAAAAAAAATAGTAAAAAAAAATCGAAGATTATGACCAAATTAATTTCCTTAATAGGACATGTTCATTAAATATTTTAAAACTTTTGTAGTATGATAATAAGAGGCCAAGAATCAAGATGTTCACCTGCCAGAAGACTTAGACCCATATTCATTTTGAGAAAAACTTTCAGTGAATTTTATAAGGAAAAGAAAATTAGAAAAAGGTAAACTCACGGTTGTTGTGAACGAGAAAGAGAGAAAGATTTGGAGTGAGGTTACAAGACTTGTAAAAATATAAGTATACACTGTATAATCTCTTCATTAAATAGACTAAATTATTAACAATAAATGATAATTATGAAACCTTAAAAGACATAAAGTCAGCCAATGAGATATATATATATATATATATTACGTGTAAATTTGGTGTTAATGAATGAAGAACCATATTTCTTGTACGTTATTTTAGTTAGTCAGTACTATTCAGAAGTAGTAGTAGTGGGAGAGTACTTATTATGATTTTTTTTCCAAACAGATATCATGTGGTGTGGTCTGTGTGCTTTAGTAACGGAAAAATAATTTCGTAATTTCGTGTCTAATATTGAAGGGTAAAATGGACGAAGGGAAGAGAGCTGTCAACACGGGTCCCCATAAGAAACAGAGAAGGCTCAGAGCATAGATGAGGAGGGTCGGATCGAGTACTACTGCTGCTAAAAAATTCAAAATTATAGCTTCTAAAAATCACTAACTTTACCCTCTACTTGAGTTAAGTGTCAGTGCCTTTGTGGTTAAACCATGGTTTATATTATTGTTCGTCAAAAGAGTACTTCTGGTTTTACTTTTCTTCTCTTCTTTGTCTTTCCTTTCGGACCTTTTCAATTATTTCTTCTCAAAATTCTTCATACACAAAGGAGAAGAAGAAGAAGACTCAAAAGAAGAAGACAACAAACAAAAAAAAAAACAACTTGATTTTAATGGCTACTAGCTACTGCAGATATGGATATTGGTGATTAAATGCTTTTATTGAATAAGAAATAGTTAGCTGTATCCGGGGAACAGGAAGAAATTTTTCAGGTGTGAGAGTTTCCATATCTGATTACTATCTACAAGGAAGAAAATTGATTAGAGAATCATTTTCTATTCGATCAAACTACAGCTTTCACTTTAGTAAAAAGAGAAGATATGGGTAAGAAGAAAAGGAGCGAGAGAGATTTACAAGAAGTAATAGAACAAACTGCAGGAGAAGTAGTAGTAGCCTTAGAAGCAGAAAGTAGAGAAATTACTCATCAACAACCTCCCAGAAAGAGAGGAAGACCTCGCAAAATCATCCAAAAGAGTCTAGTAATCATGGAAAAAGGCACTCAATCAAACAAGGAGAAAACTAGTGAAGAAGAAGATGATGATGATGAAGAAGATGAAGAAGAGGAGAAGGCCGAGCTAATAGAGATGAAGAAGAAGCAGAAAGGAATAGTAATAAAATCTTCAAATATATCGCTGTCAACATCTTCGTATACAGAAGGAAGAGGTGAATCTGATAAGCAAAAGCAACAAGGAGAAGAAGAAGAACAACAAGAGAAACCAATAGTGGAGATGATGGTAAAGAAGAGCAGAGGGAGGAGGAGAAAAGGCCAGCCGCGTAAGAGCTCTATTTAAATTTCTAAAATGAAAAAAAAAACATAAATATATATATTCGAAAGAAAAAAAAAACTGAAATTTCTAAATTTTATTTTGACAGGAAAAAATCACACCAAACATATCCATCAATCTCTTTTTGTTTTCGATATTTCGAAAAAAAAAATTCTACTTTTTCTTGCTTGAGACTATTGTGTTTGAGAAAACGATATTATTAGAGTTTGACTCTCTTCCTCGTCATCAGATAGACATATCCAATGAAGGAATGATTTTATTGTCTGTCTCTCTAATTTCTTATTGTTATGCTCTTCTTCTTCATCTTCTTCTATCCAAGTAGTATTAATCAAATCCATTATTACTGTCTCATGAAGCACATAAACAGGATTTTAAGGTAGCTTTTAATAGATAAGTATCTAGGCTCTATTGAGAATCATCACAAATTCACAATCAACCAAAACCTTAGTAGAACAGGAGGAATAAAAGAACAAGTGGAAGGAGACAGTCAAAAAAGTTTTTTTTTTTTTTTTTTCTTAAATAATTAATTTGCATTTTTTTTCCTTGGCACATAAAAATGAAACATTCTTGGGCATGATTTTTACGGGGTTTCACATATGGATAAGACCCACGTGTTTTGACACAACAGTAGTTGTGGGCCATCACATTCCTTCACTAAATACTTCTGTCCCTTCTTCACAGATTGGCAAAAATATAAAGGTAATACAAATGGGTGCCTTTATCCATTTTTTTGATAAGATCCTTCAGTGCCTGCATCAATGCTTAATAATGTGATAGATCACTAAGATTAGACGCCTAGAAGGCTGTTTAGAAAGCTCATACAAAGTAGCAGTTTTTTGATTAGTAGTTAAGTTGGAAAATCAGAAACTAGCAAGTAACCAAATTTCATGAATAGTAGAAACTAGAAATGTAGTATGTTTTTTGTAAAGCAAAAAAACTTTGCTTCTGATTTATGTAACTACTTCTGCTACTAGTTGCTTAAGATATTCCGATGTTAACAAGCGGCTTAAGCCTGTTATCTGGAACTGCCTACCAATTAATTTCCGATCCTGATCCCTAACAAGCCAGGGCAGACAAAAAAAAAATGGTAAATCATAAACAAGCAAAGTACCCATTTGTCTATATTGGCTGGCGACCTTGTATAGTGTATACCAGCCTTGCCTGCCAACAGAGATATCAAATGCTGGATAATTGAGGGTCCCATTTTCACTATGGAAACGACCAAGAGATCCTACCTATGCAAATCAAATCTCTTCCCTCAACCCTAAAAGGGTCTAGTAGATGTAGACATTTCATTATGAACTGATCAAAAGAAAGGCCACCCAAGAAAGAAAAACAATGGATAAAATAATACATCAAAATTATTTTATAAGTTCTCTGTGCAAAATCTTTTGCAGTACATAAGAACCAAGAAACATATGACATCCAATTTACCAAAAAAGAAGAGAAGGTCTTCTCTAACAGTAGATAACCAAGTTCTTTAACAAATTAACCAATCCAAACATTGACATAAGACTTCAATCATCCATCGTTTATGTTTTGAGAACAAGAAGGAATCGATGTTTTTTGCACATAATAGAGAAAGAAGGCAACACCAGGATACCAGAGCTTTACAAAACAGTTGCCGTTATATAAAAAAAGAACCATATAAAGAAGACTAACTTTCACCGACATTTACTATATTTTCTTTCTATGGGTGCGACCCAATACAATCCTATAAAAGCTTTACCAAACATCTTTAATTATCACTCGCCTTAACTAAACTCTTACCGCAGTAAACTATTCATTGATGTCCTCAAACTTTAAACTTGACTTTATCAAAAACCACCAATTCAGGGGTTTAAATTTGGAGACATCATTAATTTGAAGATGAGTTATTAACCGCACTTATACAGCACAAAATTGCATTCTAAAACAAACAACAAGAAGCCAAAAAAGTGCAACAAAATGAGGTAGTGGAATCCCAATAAAAGTTAACTAAGAGATAATAAGCAAAATTGCAGACCCATATGTCTGTTTTAGACTCTCACCGAAAATTGTTACTTGCTTTTGTGGCGGCGTTCCTTTTTAAATCTAGCCTGGTCTGGATCAAAACCGCCTTCTTCTGCACCATATACTGCCCAAGATGGCGTTACATCCATGTAATCTTTGCTGTTAAATGGCTTCCCCGAAGCAACCTACATTGACAACAACCAAATGTTGATTAAGGTTTCACTATTAACATGATATAAGGAATTCAAACGCAGGAGGGAGGAAGACGAACCAAGTCGTGGAACTTTTCATAATCTATCCATGTGAACCATTGACCGTCGACCTTAAACTTGTCAGTTCTTGCCAAAAGTACACAGCAGGAATGAACATGCTCACATGCAACTTCATATAGCCCACCACTTTTCAGTGCTAAGGCCTCTGAAAAGGCTTTCACATCAGCATGCCAAGGAACATTCTCCATTGTAAGCTTCGATGTGGCAGACCTGTGTTTCACGAGTGTTGTAAAAGGAAAACTTAACAGCAAGTAGAAACAGAAACCGTAAAAAAGAGAAGAAGAGAATTATCTTGCTTACGAGCCACAATATGTAACACCCTTGATTTCCACGAAATCAGGCTTCCCAATAGCAAACAAGTCGTAGTAAGCATCTATTTCTTCTGCATTCCATCCTTTAACCAAAGTAAGACGGTAAACTGTTCGTTGTTGTTTCTCTATAAGAGCTTTCAACGAATCCTGTCACACCCAAATTGTTTTAGTAATTATGACACAAACAAATTAGCTATACAAGTACCAGAAAGATGATCAGGGTTTTCATTTATTACTCTAGCCAATGCCTTGGAACCCTAGTTTTACAACTGATATCGTAAGTGCACAGAAATAAAATGTCATGAAAAGGAATAGTGTGCCCAACAGGACTACTCAAAAGGTAATGCAGATGGTAGTGATAGAGATTTTCAGTTTATATGAGAACAAGAGAAAAAATGCAAAACTAATAAAAATACTGAAAATATATATTAGAAGACAAACTAGATTGATACCTATCTAAGATTGAATAATACTACACCTCAGGGGCTAAATGAAGAGTGGTGAACTAAGAAGCAATATGAACGCGTTAAGTTTTGGGGGAAAAAAACACCCTGAGCTTAGATATTTACCAAGAAACGCTCCCAAAAGTCCCCAAACAGTGGCCTATCAACTGCCTTCATGCTTTCCTTAGATGCAGCATCTACACTCACATACAGCTGCAATTACATCAAACAAGTTAGAGCTTCTTAACTGAAGAAAGGATAACAAGGACTTCTACCGTGCCACTTCAATAAATATGATTTACTTTTCAAGATGGAACATGGATAAATAGAAGGAAAAAAAATCCAAACCTGAGTTATAGGTTTCAGGCTTCTGATCTTTTCAGGGAACTGGGCATTGGTTACAAGGAAAGTTGAAATCCGTCTTCGGTGCAGCTCATCCACAAGTGTGTTAATCTCTGGATACATGATGGGTTCACCAACAAGTGACAAGGCACAATGCCTAGGAAGGAGACCTTCTGCTAGACACTCCGGTTTAACTCCTGCAGAGAACAAAAATGACACATTACCAACTCAGACAAAAGCTCTAACTGAGTAACTGCCAATCGCATTAATCTAGAGAATAGGAAACCAGAACAAAAATCTACAAGGATCCTAGGACCTAAATGGCTTCTCTATAGTGTATGATATCGGTGAAGCTGAAATTACCTTTCAAAACAGTACCATAAAGAAAACAATAAAAGCTGATCTCATGTTTTATCAGCTATTTAAGGTACTATATCTCCATGAATCCATGTCTCTATGTTTCATATAAGCCAATCTTAATCCTTAAATCAATAAAGACATCTTTGATTGCTAAATACTATGAATTAAGATAAGCAAGGTGTCATACATAAGAACCTAATACATGCTGTAAACTGAAACTTATATAAACAAAAAAAAACAGATGACTTATAGAAGCCCCCACACTTGCAACCTACCAGGTACTCCTTTCATTTGCTTTATCATTTTTGTGTGCTGCTCTAAGGCACCATTTACAATCTCTAAAGGATCATCCATCTTCCACCGCCAGCTTTTTCCCACAGGATTCGTGTGATGCCTCCAACAGAAAACACATTTATTGGCACAAGCTAAACTAGGTGTTGCTTCCATGCACCTGTGCAGTTTGAAAGTTAGACAACGCAAACTACCATCGACATATTAACTCAAAACACAGCGAAACAGAAAATATATAACACAAAACAAACTACCATCGACATATTAACTCAAAACAACCTTGAAGATTCAACTTTAAGCAAACTAGAGCTCATCACAACCAAGTCATTTCTGTGATGCAGGAAAATCATAAGGTTAAGGGCCTTGAGGCAAGGCTGCCAGTAATTACTTTCATAACCAGAGTGGAAAAGTAAGACCCAGGAAATAAATCAGAATGGTTACATGGTTGGATTAAACAAAATATTAACACCAAGGTACATAATTTCTGTGGTTAATTACTCCTAATAGTGAACATTATAAACTGACAGCCAAAGAGTCAGGTAAACATAATTACATAATCACCTGTGAGACTCTATGCCATAAAATGCGTGCTTATAGCAACCTCCACGGCCTCGAAGTTGTGACTTGGTCCATCTACAAATTTTAACACCGCTGTGGGAACCAATAATTTTATATCCCTGCATATAAAATCACCATACATCGCAAAGTAGTGTATTAGTTTCCTTGCCAAATAAAATTACTGATAACTACAGTAGAACATGTAAGTGCATGTCAACAATGAAACGCAAAGGCTCTGTAAGCAGTTCATGATAGTCGACATTTCTATAAAAAGTATGAAACATCCTGGCTCAAGATGCAATGATAGCTCAGAATTTCTCGCCTTCCCGTTATGATCCAATCCATTTACAGATAAATTTAGCTTGGAGCATTCCAACACAGACAATTTAGTAAATCCAAGCGTAAGTACCTGCTTTTGCAAGCTCGCTCTAATAACTGGAGTCACCATTTCCTTCTCCCCATTGGCCACTACTTTCACTGTAGCTGCTGCTTTTGAATTCCTCGAAGGACCTTTACCAGCAATATCCTCAAGATCAACAATATCAGATTCCTCCTCATCTTCTTCATCGGAATAATCCTCATACTCACTCTCACTAACAAACTCATTACCATTAACTCCACCATTTTCATTCAAATTCCCCCCTTTCAAAACCCCAATAAGTTTCTGATTCCAAACATCAAAAACATCATCTAAATCCCCCTCATCAACATCACCTTCAGACAAAGGTAAAATCTCTGAAGCTCCAAGTGCTCTAAACCTCTGAGAAAAATCTCTCCCAACGACATTAAAATTCTCACCATACGATCTACTTCCAACACCAAAGACAGCAAATTTACACCCAGAAAGAATCAGTGATCCTACCCTGAAATCTTCAGCACTTTCAGCAACCCAGTTAGCCAAAAACCCACCATCTGATGGCGGTTTACCGTTTTCCCAAGTTGATGCAATAATCAAAACTAGGGTTTCTTTAGGAAGATCTTCCGGTTCATAATCTTTAGGGTTTATTACATCAAAATCTAAACCATTCAATTTAAGAAGATCTATTAAACGATTAGCTAAAGCTTTAGAAGTTCCTGTTTGAGAAATGAAAAAGATTTTACCTTTGGTATTTGCTAGATTAGGGTTAGGGTTTTGGAGTGAGAGTTTAAGCTGTCTAAAACGTCTTGATTTCCAAATACAGTAAATGGTTGAAGCAGAGAGAAGAGTGAGTAATGCATACCTAGCAGGAATTGAAGAGCATAATGTCATTTTTTTTTTCAATTTGTTTTAGGAAATTCAAAGCATTCAAAGCATTTCTGCTTTTAAATAAATTCCCGCGATTCACTACTTCTCTTCGGTGAGACTGCTGTTTTATGAGGTTTTTGGTTTTGTTTGATGAAAGAAGATGGTCGAGTTTATATAGGGTTTATTTTTACTGTACACCCATAGAACATTAATTGTTAGAACCAATTTGACACGGAGATTCTGATGCCGACGAGTTTAGAACTTAGGTCATTATTAATTTATTTTACCATCATATTACAGTAAAATTCGATTTAACTAATCCAATTTTAAATAAGATTTTACCTTTCTTATAAAGTTAAAAATTAAAAATAAAAAATAAAAAACTAAATAATAATCCGTTTTATCTGTCCGGTAATTACGCTAAAATTCGGTCGATTGTCAGCTAAATAAAATAATTTTAAGTTCTTTTACTTCAAAAAATATAGATTAGAATACAATGATAAAAACAAGTTCGTTCCACAGAGAGGTATGTGTTGTTATTCGTATTTGAAAGCTTGTGTAACAAGGGGGGTTTTCTAAGATTAATTTTGAGTAATTAAACTAATTATGCTAGCAAAGAATGAGTAAAGGGAATGAGTAGGTCGATGATACTGGTTAAGGGTTCATTTGCAGTCATAAGACATGCACTTTAATTAATAACTAGAGTTGTCAATTAATTATTCATTATCAATAGCCCTAGAGCATCCATCGAAAGCATACTCTGGTAAATTCCTTGTCATCACATACATAACGATGAATATGCAAATATTACTCAAAGAGCAGCCTAATGCAACGTGCTATTAAATTTAATCCTCAAAGAACGTTAAGTTCTATGAATTAAGCTAATCAATGCAATAAAAATACTACGAATAATCTATTTAATATAGGACAAGCTTCTACCTGCAATCACACGAAGGTTTTGAATACAATCAACAATCAAATTATGTTACTTATGACAAGGTTTATCAACAATTTTGTATCTCAAAACCCTAGTTAAGCTATAGATATGCATTCATGGTTATTTAGTAGCGTTCTTAAACAAACATTCATACAATCATTCGTGACGATAATAATCAAGAGAAGAAATAATAATAATAATGTGATTAAGTTAACAAAACTAATGTATTAATCAAGTAATATTTTTTTGATATCCGACACCATCCTTAACCAATATGAAACACTAGTGCCAATTTGGGCTTCCGTGACAGTTCAAAACTGCCACCAAAATACTTATGTGACAGTTTTAAAAAATTATTGCACTGTCATTAAAGGCTCTGTTACGAAAGGGTCTATAAGAAACTGTCACGGAATCATAACTATTAGTATCAGTTTTTTCATAAACCTGTCATTGTTGAGAATATATAATAACATTTTCTAACTAAAACTGTCATGGATAACTTAATTTCTTTTACTAAGATGACAGTTTCTCCATAAAAACTGTCATGGATAACTTAATTTCTTTTA
>JAJJMC010022854.1:5754548-5774226 GCA_023531435.1 Papaver californicum
GACAGTTTCTCCATAAAAACTGTCATGGATAACTTAATTTCTTTTACGAAGGTGACAGTTTCTCCATAAAAACTGTCATGGAAAACTTAATTTCTTTTACTAAGATGAGAGTTTCTTCGTAAAAACTGTCATCAATTACTCAATTTCTTATACTAAAGTAGCAGTTTTCTAAATAAAACTGTCATAGAAGAGTCAACTTTGTAGAAGGCTAATTTGTAGCAAACTAGCTACTGATACTGCTCAATAAAATTATAGAAAGAAAATTTAGCTTTTAATAAAATTGTCATTAGATTACTCAATAAACTGTTTAACAGATAGCTAGTACGGAACTAGTAAGTTCAAATAAAATAAGTTAACTAGAAGTGAATGTAATACATATGTAATTCAAAAGACTTGATATGAAAGTAGTCTTATATAGTACTAACTAAAAGAAATTAACAATGAAGTGTTGATCGAAACCACATCCATTTTCCGAAGTGCTGATCGGAATATACTCCTTCCAATTCATGTCCCCAATCTACTCCTGCCAATTCATGTCCCCAATCTACTCCTGCCAATTCATGTCACTAATAACGGCAGCACATGGTTTACCCATTCTCTTCGTACTTCCGTGATCTCTCCTTCATTGTACTTGGACTTCCTATGCAAAAAGAATACAAAGTAAGTACTATTTGAAGTAATTAACCAAAATAAAAATTGCATTTTCATAAAATAAGTACCACTAATTAATTCCATTAACTCACTCCCCAAAAACAACACCCACCAAATCAAGCACTCAGAAGCACCACCCATTCATCAACAACAAACCACTTACACCAACTCTGTAACCCACCAGCACTACTCACTCACCACAAGAAAACTATAGGTATCGAAGTCCAGTAGGGGGAATGTTTCACAATAAATCAACCACATCAATATTGTATTTGAGGTATAACAAACATATCAAGTTCTGGCAAAAGGCATTTTCATTTGCAAAAAACCCATTCATGTAAAGCCTTCAACAAACACACCAAAGTTCTAAAATCAACAACTAATTAAGAAGATGAAGATCAAAAGGAAAACAAGAAAAATCCAAAAGTGTACTTACCATTACTGTACTATGCAGTTTTAGCTGCCCTTCTATGATTTCTTTCATAAATCGCATTGCATAAAATCCAGATTCCCAATTGTTTTTATGTTGCGGGATATGCTAATATTCATGCAATACGTAATATATTGGTTAATAATGTTCACTTTTGCAATTTATCATCACAATTAAGTTAGTGCGCTTACTTGTGGAAAACAAAACACCGTAGAACCATTCGAATGTCTTTTTTAAGGCATCCTTCCACAACCCTGGATGACAATAAGTTTAAGTAAATATGAAGATACTTAATGACAATACAAAATTAGTATGAAAAGAGAAATGTATTTGACCTTTGCATGATTTTGTCAATTTCTTTATCTTGTTGCCCCCCTTGCGAATCCAGCCACCATACCTTTTGAATACTCAAGTTCACAACCATTAAGACCCAATGATGGCTGTAAAACAACCAAAGTTAATAACGTCTTCCAATAACAATAAAAAAATCTAGGGCATGATAATCCATTTTCCTACATCAATCACAGAACTTGTCCAAAATAAAGGAAATATTTGATGAATGCATATAAAATATATGGGTCATATGCTAAAACTCCACCAAAGGAGACAACTCAGACATCCTCTTCTTCAACAGATGAAAAGTGAGAACATTCTAAAACCAAATACTAGTGTGCTTAATTTTAATATTGAAACGTATAACACGCTAATACTTACTTCTTCACATAGGGTACGAAAACAAGTTCTTCGGTTGTTTTGTCCATCCGTGCTACCAAATCACTGGTCAATTTTGAAGAACTAGATGCACTTGCAGTTATTACCGTAGGATCCTTAAAGGTAAACTTGTTTTGTTTTTTTGTCGAGAGAACTTTTTGATGCAAATACCTGAAAGTCGAGACATGTGAAGTTTTAAGACTTTATGATAGATACATTGTTGATTATACTAATACGTATGAGGATAACGTCTAGCATTACCTGATGTAAATAACAACATCAGTAACAGATGCCCGCAGTTCTCATTTACAAATACTCTCAATATCACCCTCTGTAATACATACAGAGTCATTGTTTGCCGTCTTGAAAACATTGGCCTCTATTGTAGCAAAAACTGCCCCCCCCCCTAATTTTTTTAAATGGCAAGTTGCATCATTCAAAAATTTCTCAAGGAAATCCAAAGAAGTTGTTGTATCTTCACTCTACAGAATAAGATTCATGACCAGAAATACAAAAGTAATAATAATAAAACAGGTCAAAGAATACAATGCAACATTAGCCACATACCTTTTCCTCTACAACTACAAGTTTTTTGGGCCACGCCACGTATGTCCCTAGAGCATCTTTGATGGTTACTATCTCATCTTCATGTGGTATTGGGACTAATGCTTCAAGATCTTTAGCAGACAGGACCAGAACACGGCAATTACCTTCACCCAACTCAACATTATGTACCTTTTCTTTGGGGTTGCTGTCAAAGGCATTTCCAGCTGCAACCTCACCAGAGTCTATGAATAACTTGCATGGTTTGGCCTATATGTATTTGACCAATTAGTTTCTACAAAATAATAATGAGAAGAAAAATAAGGCATAGAATACTACAAGTCAACCATGGGATATGTCAAAGACTACCTTCCCAATTCCAAATCTTTCAGCGGACGTATCTTTAGGAGATTCGGAAACCTGATTATGAGATTACATCAATATACCCATCAATCAATTATTTTGATAAACCAATGAACACTACTAATGATCCAAGCTATATATTGGGTAGTGGACAATTAGTTACCTTCTTCTGCTTAGACTTGAGATGAATATCACTCCCGGATCTCTTCCTCTTAGGAACAATTTGTTTTAGTAACGAATTAGCTGTTGTCTGTAAACAGGAAATCTAATATTTAAAAATGAGAAAAAAAATCACTAATGAGATCAATGAAATAATTTGGTGAAACGGTTAAACAATTAAAAACAATTCATATGTATGTACACCTTTTCATGCAGGGGTAAAAAAACAAATGTTTTAAGGCATGCCTTCTCAACTTCAGAACTCCTTGTAGTAGCAGTAACAGCTTTCTAGAGAAAAAAATTTAGTTGACTCTCAACAAGATTAAAAATTAGAGTAACAAAAGAAAAAAGAAAAAATTGCAACAAATAATAATCAAATAAATGTGGTTAAATTTACCTTTTTAATTATGGGACTTCTTGACGATTCAGACATTGTTGGCTGAGCTAGATGGTGGTGAGATGCCTTCTCAACTTCAGAACTCCTTGTAGTAGCAGTAACAGATTTCTGGAAAAGAAATTTATTTGGCTCACAACAAGATTTAAAATTAGAGTAACAAAAGAAAGAAAAAAAGAAAAAATTGCCATAATATATTAATAAAAAACGTGGTAACTTCTACCTTTCGAATTTTGGGACTTTTTGACGATTGAGACATAGTTGGTTGAGCTAGATGGGGGAAAGATGCGGCAGATGACTAAAATTTAAAAAAAATATCAATACTAAATATGAGAGTCAATATAATATCTGATGTACCTATTGATCGCATCACAAATATATTTAAGAACACGTACAATATATGAAGACGGTTTAAACATTATGTCGATAACCAGCAAACTAGTATAAATGCCTTAGACTTTTAGTCCATACCATGTAACGGAATGTCGCTTGCACTTTGAATAGCCAAGCTACTGATGTTACATGTGAGTATTTTTTTACACCAAATATTCAGCAAAAATTGGATCAGACACAACAGTCACATTTCTAAAAATATGACCATAAAAACACACCCACAAAAGTCAACTAAATCCCAACATTACCTTCACCACTGTGGGTTACTGGCAACACAGTTCTGTGGTCATTAACCTCATGTATCATGTTTGTCTCCCGTGTATGGTTTACAAAATAACTTATATGGTTTGAAATAACTTTAAGGACCTAGGTGATAGAAACCACAGCCAAGTATATATCATGTGAATAGCAACAGGGTACATATGATATTCTGATTACTATTCACAGATATCCGCCAAAGATTCCAAACATAAACAAAAATCCAACATGCCAATAGATATCCAAGAAAACAAACTCAATATGATCACTTAATCACTAAACATATACTGCATGGATTAGCCATCACACTGCAATATCATTTCCTCAATTTAACCACTTCCTAAAAATCCAATCTAGTAGCTAGGTAGAACCAAATGCATAAGTTTAAAAAGACAGTTCAAACAGAAACAAAGAAAAAAAGATTTCATAACAGAATAGGTTTTGAAAATTAAATTTGTATATCACCTGATGACTTTGTCGAGATTCTAGAACCTCCTTTTCTAATACAGCATTTGCTAGTTTCAAACGCTTATTTTCCTCTAGGACTTCCTCGTACCGTGCCTTGGTTACGCTGAAGCGACTTCTCTGTTTACCAAAGAATGCAGTTGGGGTGATGTGTTTGCCAGCTGCCCTAACTCTTCCTGGATGCTCAGGACCAAAAAGCTTGGTTATCGCATCATATCACTATCTTCATCAACTGTCCCATCTTTACGTCTCTTTTCAAACTCATCATGCATACAGAAATATTTTTAAATTAGGAAGAAAGTTAGTAAATTCAGAGAAACCATACCTTTATGTATCTTTTCAATCTCATCTTACATATGTAAGAAAGCTTACAATTTCATCTCCTTTTTGTTTACACGCATCATCTTTGTATTCTCCATCAAGCTTTCGGGCTTCCTTCCACAAGACACCTCGATCAATTTCATCTGGTGTGTAGTCACCCCTCTCTATCTGCTCATTTGAAATTTAATGGATGAACATCCATAAAGATAAAGATATAACTAGTTACATATTACAAGATAACGACAATAATAAAAACAATTACGTACTAATATCTCCTTTAGCCCGTCGTAACTATTACGGCCAGAATGGTGGTTGTAAATATTTTGTCTTCTCTTCTCTGATTGTTTTTCTTGCATATCCTTTAAATCACAAACAAACTTGCTTTAAGGGCTATAAGGGAAAAAGTTTAACAAGGAAACAACTAAAAGAAAGTATATATATGCACACCTCAAACTCTTCACTCAATCTGGACTTCACAAATATATCCCACTGTAGTTGCTTAATTTGTGGATATTCTGTTGGGGGCTTCTTGAGTTTCTGAGGTTGATCCTTGTACTTCCGAATTTGCTGTATGAGTATAGACTTAAAGTTTCTCCACAATTCTCCACATCCACTAATCAAAGTTTTTTTCAAACCTGGTTCGACTTCAAATCGACTCTTAACACAAGAAATTTAAACACATTGATACAAGAAACATATAAGTATATTACATGTAATACACATAAAATCTGATATCATTCATAAAAATAGCTGTGTATAAAATTTGATATTCATTCATACAAATACCTGTATTAATTGCCACAATCGATCCTTCTTTGAAAGAGGTACATATTTCCAGGAGTCGATGTCTATTGGTATCTACGCCCTTGCAATAACTCCCATGTAGCTTTTCAAATTAGCTTGTCCCCTTACTATTGGTAGACCGTCTTCATTCAAAAGTATTTGTTTCTTCTTCAGTATGTTCTCACGAGCGAGAAGCGGTAACCTCGTAATACTTCGAGGTTTATTTTTACCTACAATTAAAAAATCATTATTATCAAGAATAAGTACACTAACACAAACAAAAACAAATATAAGAAATCTGGTTCCTCGAAGCTACTTGACGTTCTGTAGTTTAACTATCTTACGTTGTTTCTCAATACAGTCAGCACTGTTCTCTGGCTGAGGCTCTGAATCAGGCTCTGAACCAGACATTGAATCTTCCATTACTAGAATTGATGAAAAATGAATATCATAGGTTAAGATTATTTGTTAAATCAATAATAGGTAAACAACAACTACTGATTTTGTCACTCTAAACAGCAAATGCCCTAAAAACTTAAAAAAAAGATATACATTATTCATAATCTCAATCAAAAATGTTATAACCCTAGACAAATATGGTTATGTATTTTCATTGGTTTCATACTAATTTTGTCACTCTAAACAGCATTATAAATCTTAAACCAAGATATACATTATTCATAATCTCAATCAAAAATGTTATAACCCTAGACAAAAAATGGTTATGTATTTTCATTGATTTCATAGAGCACAGATGAAGAAAAAAAATGGTACCTCCAAGTGTTGGCACAACAGACACCAGGTCTTTGTTGAAGAGAGGAAAAAGAAATGGTGATTTTAGTTTTAAGAAAAAATGCAAGGGATAGGGGAAACAGAGATATTTTTGAGAAGGTTTAAACAAAGAGGAGAATATATGTTTCAGAAGGTTGTTAGGTCGTGTGTGAGTGGGAGAGCGGTTGTTAAGTCATGAGTGACAAAAAAAAACCCTACATATATTATTACTGGAATGTTTTTAACATGGAAACCCTTATAACTTGACCTTACCATAAGGCTGATATAGAGACTGAGAAGTGGCCTTATAGTAATTTAATATGGGTATCATACATAAAGCTCAGAATATGGTTCTTTAATATAAATTGTAGCAATAAAAGAAATTGAATGCAGAACAACCAGGATTTGGATGTCTAGAATTCAAACTACAGTTTTATTGTGTTTTTTATTTGGGTTTATAGACAACAAGCCTCTTCTTATTAAGGAAAAAGCACACAAACCAGAGACGAAACTCCAATAAAAGAGAAACTAAGAGAAAGAGAGATATACGTACCTATAGAAGATGCATCCAAGATACCTTCATTAGAATTCCTAACATGGAAAACCAATCTCAGAAAGTTTATCAGAGTTTAAGATAAAAGTACTAAGCTAAACTAAGAAAAATTAGCTAGAATGGGTTCTGCTAGATTTCAAGAAAACAAAGAGCTCTTCCCTTGCGAAGGAGTTGAGTTCTCTTCAGAAGATGTTTCCATCTCTGGATGTTTCGATGGATTTCTGACAATTGAAATACTTGGTTTGGACCAAAATCAACTTGCTATTAAACCTCAAACACCTACTTTTCCTATCCAAAATGTATCTCTAAATAATTTGAAGCTCATCAATGAGGAGTTAGAGAAAGTGTTTAACACCAACGCAATTAATAAGCTGAAAGACGATTTGACAAAAGTAGAATGCTTCAACGATAGAAAATAAATAGGGATATCAACTACAATACCTAGCATCAACGGCTAAAATTGCTACAGGTAAATGACATTACCCCTCTCCTTGACATGAAATCCTAGGTGAATCCTTGAACTTGAGGGCAAGTTGAGCTTATAAGCTACCTGACCAATTCTGGACAGTACTTGAAAGGGGCCATAATATTTGGATGACAACTTAAAATTCCTGCAAAGAGGCACCATAGATTGACGATTAGGTTGGAGTTTAAGATAAACCAAATATCCCACATAAATAAATTGTGAGCTCATGAACTCCTTTAAACTCTCAGTGACATCTTAGAATGCTGTGAATATGGATATAATCATGGAAAGGGTGTAATCATAGACAGGAGTGAGCTGACATATTTAGAATAGTGTTATAACTAAATGCCCCGAGTTCCATAAATCATACCTGTTGAAAAGTCAGTAGATATTCAGAAAACTAGTTTCAGGCACCTAAATTACATCCGCTTATAGTCTAGTCATGTATGGAGTTTATCATCCTAATGGTCTGAGTATTTCGTTGAGCATTTGAGATACCAGTAAAAGATGGAAGGTTTACACAATTAGAATTCAGTTACATTTGATGCTAGAAGTCTAAGCAAATAAAATCTTCAGCAAAAATATGAGATACTTTATGTTATTCGTAAAACTTTCGCACAAAGAACAAACTGGCAAGATTAATTGTGTGACAACAAGAGAATCTCACACTTGTCGCCCCACGCGCGTACATTAGCAATGTTCAGCAACCTCCACATGTAAGCTGAGACATATCCATTCCTGCATCAAGTAAAACCCAATTGAACATAAATCAAAATAAAATTTACAAGCAACACACAAGCACATGAATAATAAATTTTAATCAAAAAATTAAACACCAGTACTAACTTAACTTAGATTTCAAGTGAACTTTGATATCTAATATCAAAGTTTGTCCAGTACTCAGTTTATATGATTGTAAAAAACATCCCTTTGTCCTTAAGTGATAAAATGAGTGGGGGAACAAACATACTAAATGTCTACTCCTAGAATCCTAGAAAGATATTTTTCTTCCCAGATATGAGAAAAAGTCTGCACCCTTAAGCTAGTATTAATTCAATGTCATCTATTCCCTTAAGCAATTACGTACTGAAATTAAAATTTCAAGCAATTCAAATTGTGATAATAATAATTAAAGAGGATAGAAGATTACCAAAAAGAAAAGACCATTAGAAGCAGCTAGGGCACTCGTTGAAAGAGTTAAATTTATTTTGGGATTTAGAGCATAAAACCCAGATCTAAAATACCTAAGAGTAAATGAAAATCCTCTTTTAATTTACCCTAACCTAACAACAGAGCTGATGTTTTCAGTGTAGATTGTTGAGCTTCTTTAACTTGTAGAATCCTATGTTTTCCGACAGACATTTTGCTTTTCTCTAACACGTGTCATGTCTTTGCTCGAGGTGCATAATCGTGTCTCTGCTTGGGGTGTATTTAAGCTATTTCATATTGGGTGAAAAGTAGTTCTGAATCTCTCAAGCTAAACCTGTTGGTGTTTTCAAACTCATAACATTGTGAAGCCCAGGACTACCATACAAAAGCCAACAGTTCCCTGGCCAACTGATGCCTACAACTGATGCCTACAAGCAACCGAACTACTAGCAGATAAAATTGATGTTAAAGTCTGCACCCTTCCCCGATGACTCCTCCAGACTTATCTCGATTACTACCATCTCGGGTTTTAGTTTTCCTTTTAGTAGTTGAATGTGCTGTACGCCTCAGCATTTGAATAAAGATTAAATTTTGTAAAAAGACACAACAAATTGATGTTTATATATAAATATGAAGATTCTATAACTAGTATTACAGCGCTGTCTGTCTAAATGGAATCAGGTTACAACTAATAGTAAGATCGATTGAGGTGCAATACAAGTGTAAGAAATAAGGGGAATATTAGGAAGTCTACAAACACAAAAATCATAGACTGAAGTCTTCTTCTCTTGGGATTGTCTTCTTCTATGTGCATTAACAGAATTCTCCAGAATACCTTGACTTTGCGGATTCTCCAGAATTCCTGAATAGAACCTTGACTTTGCGGATTCTCCAGAATTAATCTTTGATATTTCATGTTCACCCCTATTATCATCTAAGGTATTCATCCTCGTCAACCAAATGTAGCGTAAATCCAGAATCAAGGCTTTGCGGATTCTCCAGAATTCCTGAACCACGTCCTCTAAGTAAGACATTTGCTCATGTTTCATTCATAATCTACTGGTCTTGCATGAACAAATCCCAACCACCACCAGCACAAAAAACAATTCTCCCAATTGTATGGAGAGGTCAGAGAAAGCTTAAAAAAATTAGAATCTCTTATCTTCACATACCAATTAAATCGTGACTGCTAGGGAAAATCATTAGCAGGTTAGCAAATTAATCTAAATCTGAATCGCCTACCATTGAACTGTCATCATCCGTTGAACTTTCATCATCCGTTGAACTATCATTGTCCACTGGATTGTCTTCTTCTCTTGGGTTGGAATTCTTCTTAGTTTTTTTATTTTGCTCTTTCGTGAAGTCTTCAATCCAGACACCATCATCATTGTTACGCAATAGAGCAGACTGAGACTCACAATTGATGTCAAACGAATCCGCAGCTGGAACTGTATTTTCGAAAGTATGACTACCTTCAAAGACCAGTGACTCATCTACAAACTCTTCCACATTTACGTCTTTGTCACGTGTTGATATGACGATAGACAGCTTAGGGTGAAGTTGGTCTTGTACATAGAACACTTGTTTGGCATGGGAAGCCATAATAAAGGGTTCATTTTTATGAGCTAACCTCCGAAAATCAACTTGTGTGAAATCCAAGTCGTCTTTCCTTATTCCATGCTGATTATGTACCCAGGTACACTTGAACACAGGTATCCTCATAATCTGATAGTCGAGAAGCCATATCTCTTGGATCACACCATAGTAACAGATGTTATCCTCGTCAACCAGGCTTACTCCGCTATTTTGGTTAACTCTTTTATCATCCCGATCCCTAGTGTGAAAACGATAACCACTGACTTCAAATCCTTCAACTTTGTATACGTGGTGACTTGGGCTACATGCTATCCATTCTAATTCTGTCAAAATATCATGATTTGGATTTTGTAGTTCTTCTTCGACCTGCAAATCAGATTAATAGGTACAAAATATTCAAAAATCATATGTGAGTAGTGAAGTTGTAGAGGATAATCATTTTGAAAGCTAATGTTCAACGAGAGTAGTGAACAAACTCTATTTATTATTCTCAAGAAAAGTAGGACAGATCCTGAACCCTGAAAGCTAATGTGCACTAAAATAGTGATTTCCGTCTTTTCTTCCAAAATACTACCCTAACTGTAAACATAGCCATGTCTACGTAAATTGTTTTTTATTTATTTTTCAACAAGTGCAGTTTATGCAACCAAGGTGCTAAATCAACGCATAAGGTTACCAAAACTAGCCGAGATGAAAATTAATGAGAATAAGATCTCCAAGGTACAAATCAAGAAATAGTATATCAAGACAGAAACCAAAATCACAGGGAGAAGATAAAGCACTATACATACTTTTGTCTCTCGCCAATCCTTAAATGTTCGGTTATGCTCTTTCAATAGCCATTCTTCGGATTTTTCCGGAGACTCTTCCCTCAAATGCTCCTTGTGTAGCCTGAAATGTGAATCAGAAAATATATATTTGGTAACCCATATATTTCAAATACAGTATAACAAAGTCAAATCGTATAGTTCTTACAAAATGTAAGGCTGCACATCTGTTGTGTTATTTAGTACAGTTTGGTGTGCCTGCTTCAGCAATGTGTCACTGACTTTAACTTGCTTAAGCGTTGATAACGGCTTCCCTTCAGAAATAAATCTGGTACTCTCCACGTTTTTGTTTTTTTCAGCCATCCTATCTGTAGGAACACCAATGGTAACCATCTTTAAGTAGTGAGAGCAAAACTCCATCGCCTCTTCAATAATATAGCCCTCAGCGATGCAGCCTTCTACACGATTCCGGTTTCGAAATATCCTTTCAGAACCTTCATAAATCTTTCAAAAGGATACATCCATCGGAAGCAAACTGGTCCACATAATCTAACCTCTCGAATTAGATGTACAGTTAAATGAACCATGATATCAAAAAAAGACGGAAGAAAATATTTTTCTAATAAGCATAAGGTAACCACCAAGTCATTTTGTACTTCTGCCAGGTGATTGACATCAACCTCTTTGGTGCAGATTTCCTTGAAAAAAAAGCATAATCTGATTATAGAATATCGCACATGCTTAGGCAAAATGGATCGTATAGCTAAAGGAAGAAACTCTTGCATTAGTGCATGATAATCATGTGACTTTAGACCATACAACTTCAAATCCGACATCGATACTCGGTTTTTCAGATTTGAACAGTAACCTTCGGGAACCTTCAAATCAGACAAGGTTTTACAAAAAGTTTTCTTTTCTTCTTTTGTTAACTTGAAACACGCAGGAGGCAGATAGGCTTTTTTTCCATTTTATTTAGGCGCCAATTCAGGCCTCATCCCCAAATCTTCAAGGTCTTTACGAGCATTATAACCATCTTTCGTTTTTTTGGGTATGTTCAGTAATGTCCCCACAAAACTCTGACCTATGTTTTTTTCTATGTGCATGACATCTAAACAGTGTCGAATTAGCAAGTACTTCCAGTATTCAAGTTCAAAGAATATCGACTTCTTCTTCCAGTAGATTGGTTTAGTTTTCACTTTCTTTCCCCACAAATTCTCTATCATTTCAACCTGACTGAATACTTCTTCACCAGAATAAGGTTTTGGAGCAGGGTCTAACTCCTGGTGACCATTAAAAGCCTCTTTCTCCTTTCTAAACTTGTGTTTTCTCGGAAGAAACTTTCTATGACTGGTATAAACATTCTTTTGGGAGTATTTAAGCCTAATAGAAGAAGTACGGTCAGACAAACTGGACAAGCATTATATCCTCCTTTAGGGCAACCACTAAGATTACCATATGCCGGAAAGTCACTTACCGTCCATAGAAGTACGGCTCTGAAATTGAATCTCTCTTTTTTGAAGGCATCGTAAGCTTCAGCTCCTTCCTCCCGTAGTTTCTTCAAATCTTCAATAAGAGGGGCCAAATAGACATCAATATCGTTTCCAGGCTGTTTAGGACCTGATATCAACATCGTTAACATAATGAATTTTCTTTTCATACACAAGTTAGGTGGAAGGTTATAAGTAACTAACATGACAGGACAACAAATATAACTGCCACCAATAGAACCACTGTTTGGATTGAACCCATCAGTAGAAATACCTAACCGCAAATTTCGAGGTTCTCGGGCAAACTCTGGCCATTTACTGTCAACTTGTTTCCATGTAGGAGAATCAACAGGATGACGTAGTTTACCATCTGGAACTCTTTCAAGGTTATGCCATGTCAGGTGTTTTGATGTCTCTGGTGATCCAAACCACCTTCTAAATCTAGGTACAGGTGGAAAATACCACATCGCTTTCGCAGGAACCCCTTTACTTGTGTCTGATGGCGCCTTCTTTTCTTTCCATCTTGAAACTCCGCAGGTCGGGCAAAAATCATCATCTTTGTAATTCTTCCTGTAAAGCACACAATCATTGGGACAAGCGTGTATTTTTTCATATTCCATTCCTAATGCCATAAGAGTTTTCTTAGCCTCGTACAGAGACGCAGGCAATTCATTATCCGATGGGAGCATACTTTTTAACTCTTTCAATAATTCTGAGAAACTCTTATCAGACTATCCGCCTTTTGCTTTCATGTTAAAGAGCTTAAGCAATGATGACATCTTTGTATGGGATTCACAGTTAGGATAAAATGGTTTTTCCGCATCTTGTTTTAACTTTTGAAAATTATCTGGATCTCCTATAAACTCTTCGTGTATAGCCTGAACCAATGCAATTGCTGCTGCAGCATCATCCGGTAACTCATCATCTTCATAATCTCCAAACTCATACTGAACATCAGCATTATATGAAGTCTGTGATTTGGTATTATCAGCACCAGGTGTTTCAAATTCACCATGTGAATCCCATATCTTGTATTTCTGATTGATGCCCTTGACGTACAGATGGATTCTCACTTCATTCACCGATGCTGCTTTACTGTTCATACACAACCTGCACGGACATAATATGGAAACAGGACTTCTAGCTTCGACAACATGATCCGTGGCATATTTCAAGAAGGTCTCAACCCCCTTGGTGTATTCTGGTGACCCATCCAGGATTTATCCATTCTGACCTATATATAACACTTATGTGTGTGTGAACAAGATGATTGCAGATAAAAGTGTAAAATATAATTGCAGAAAAAAAACTCACCACTAATCTGTTGAAATATGCATATCTAAGTAAGTAGACAAACTAAAATATCCTAAAGTTAACTTCATCTAAAGTCACCCATATCAAATTCATATTCCCAAAAAAATAAGAAATGGATAGTTGGATAATATACCTGATGAGCTCTCGGAGAAATATTTCTTTGTTACTATATAAGCTAGCTGTGAACAATGAGATCCATCAATCGACTAACCTGTCAACACAAAATTTATAAAAAACAACCAAAAAATTCAGTTCAAGTCTTACTTCTGCTTGGTACTCAAATTTTTCAGCAGGTACAATGTTTAGCTTCAAGGCAAAAGAGAATAAAATAATATAATAGTTTGAAGAATGCATTATTCAGCAAACCTACTATTCTATAATATCAGCAACAAACTCCTTAAAGTTGTCTTTTCTTTCACATGAGGGAGCTTCTGGATCTCTGGACACAAGTAAACCTACAAAAGCCGTATTGTAATATGTAACAGAAAAATATACACTTGAACTACAAAAAAGAACAAAAAGCTAACTCAAAAACTCAACACAATTGAGCTATAGCTATCCAAATCAATAAGAGAAGTTACATACAATACCTGTTTTTCATTGTAATCAATTAAGCAAATCTCATCAATACAAGTAAGACAGGTGTCACCACAACATATCTGGTCACTTGAGCTTCTTATTAGGTAAGCTTTCCAAACTACACAATACACATTAGCATATTCCACCAGTGTGCAAAACTGTCTACACATAAATAACAAAGAACATAAAGATAAATAGTGGTGGACTGAGGATATTAACACAGAAGAAAGAGAGAGAGACAGGCAACAGACGGAAAGAATTTCAAAATGCAAATTTCGTCTAACCAAACAGTGGTGGACTGAGGATATTAACACAGAGAACATGAAGTTTAAGAATGTGCAGACATAATTTGAAACCGGTATCTCCTAAAGTTATAGAGAATGTTCCACATGCTTTGTACCACACCTTTTTACAAATGTAACCAAATTCAACCAATATCCCTCAACCGCTTGCAGTAAATGCCCACTTATGAAACCAACAACACCAAGTTAGTAAACAGGAACCCACTAGTTGATTTAAAATTTTACTGCATACACATAATTCTTAGACACCCTAACTTCTAAAATCCCAGTTCATCTCTACAATACTCAACACCCACATAACTGCATACACCAAAAAAGACACCCACTCTCCAAAATGCATCAATAATGTTCTTCCTAACTCTGTCTCAGAGAAGAAAACACACACAATGCATACAACTAAGCAAGGTTCTGCGTGGAAACTTCACCCACAATACAAGGTGGAGCAAACAATTACCATTTACGAAACATGTGCAAACTATGGACACTATCCTGCACAACCCCAACTTACAAAAAAAAAATACTAAGTTTGCATAACAGCATCAGTCTTTTCATCTCTACAATACTCAACACCCACATAACTGATGATAAAGCAACTACAGCCATAAGCTTATTTGAAGTTCAAAAAACAGCAACAATGAAATTAGAGATATTGCAATGGTGTTCTTACTTTTCCTTAACATAAAACGTAAATCAAAAATCAAGTCTTTATTCCAATAGAATCTCCAGAAGGAATTGAAAATTTCAGAGATTATAATTTACATGATTCTTAGCCTTCCATTCTGAATCGATATGAGCAATTGGTTCAGAATCTAAATTATAGGTTCCACCTTTGAATCTGATTTCAACCCAACATTTCCAATCATAACTCTAATTCGAGATTGAGAAGGTAACCAACCAAATCCAGATTTAGGTAATAGAAAAAAACAAAAGAAGAACAGAGATGGGATTTACCTGATGTTTTGGGTGGGAAAACTTGAGATGCGATTTGCCTGATTAACCTGAAAACTTGAGATGCGATTTGCCTGAAAACTTGACATGCGATTTACCTGATGTTTTGGGTGGGAAAACTTGAGATGCGATTTGGGTGAGAAATCTTCATTTAATTGAACGAGATGAGAGGCAAGAAGACCCACTAACATCCCATGTACAACGCCCACTATATTCAGAAAAATTTCAAACAACTTAATTAAGAACCGTATTTGATAAATAGCAGCAGTTTTTGATTAAAACTGTCACTATAAATGAAAATAAATTTAATTGACAGAAACTGTCATATATAGCTATACACTTCTATAACAGTTCTTATATAAAACTGTTGCTATTGCTTAAGAATCGTAACAGTTTATAACTGTTATTGTACATCAATATACACTAACAGTTTTCTACAAAAACTGTCATGGTATAATTATTAAGTAACAGTTAATAAACTGTCACAGTTTTGTACCATTATTAGTGTGAGTTTTTATAAGAAACTGTCGCGAATGTCTCGTAGCTTATTCTTTTGTGACAGGTATTTCTTGAACTGTCATGATTAAGAATTTTGAACTGTCACGGAAGCCCAAATTTGTACTAGTGAAAGGTTTAACTCATCATGGATTTCTCAAAATTTATGGAAACTGTAGAAGAAAGCAAATAAAACAAACCCTCGAGATCGTGATGTTTAATCGTAATCCGAAGCCCTAACTCCTTGTTCTCCTTGTGTTGTAAAGTGTCTCCGTATGTAAAAGTTGATTCTTCTAAAATAGTCCTCATTAGGGCTACACAACGGTCGGGTGGGTCAGGTTTGACCTATTTCACCACCTTACCCGCTGAAGGCGGGTATGAGAACCTCTTAGTCACAGTCGACCCGCCTTAACATGGGATCGGTTTCTATCTGACCCGTCATTTGAACAGGTCGGGTCGGAGGGTGTGGGTCTATCTGTTTTAAATTTTCAAATTGAAGCAACAAATTAAGGTTTAAAGTACACATTGAAGAAGAAGAAATTCTAACTATCTAATCAAGTAAAGGTACCAACACTCTTTTCCTTACTCATCTTTTTCTTCTTAATTTTAACATTTAGAGTTTTGCTTTTTTCTTTTCATTCTGAAAGATTATTTTGCTTTCATTATGTTTTAGGAATTCTAATGTTTTGAACATTTGGTTTTATGTTGTTTGGGTTAAATTTTTGGTCTTTTTCAATTTTTAAATTTAACTTTTTTGTTCAGGTTTGGAACATTTTTGGGGTTCAAAGATAATGTTGTTATTAGGTATGAATTCAAAGAAACAGAAACGCCCAAATGTTAGGTTAAATGAGATAGGAGATGATTCAACTGCTTTATCTTATGTTACTTCTTCTCATAGACCTAACCAAAATTTGGAGGAGGAAACTACCCTAGGCAGACATTTTATGATCATATTATGGTTAATTCAATTCCAAGTTCTGATTGCATGGAAATGGTGGTGATTTGAAAATGATGGTGGTGCTCAAGATGGAGAAGAAAGATTATCTTAAGTGTAGTAAAAATTAAGAATAGGTTTTCTTTTTTATATACCAGGGGTTCGGACGGTTAGAATGTTATCTATAGCGAGTTTTATTTTTTTAACGGATGGGTGGGTAGGATCGGGTAGTTTTGGCTTCAACCCACCATCTGATACAACCATAAGGGGTAATAGAGAGAACTACCCGTAACCTTTCCACTAATTAGCGGGCGGGAGAGTATGTAAAGCCCCAATCCTCATAAAATTTATGTGTTAAAGTATTAATGAGACCATATTATCTTAATTAGAAATCAAAAAACATTTAAAAAATGACCTTTAATCGGTGGTTTCATCTTCAATCCTAGTGAAGAGGATTAGCTTTTCATTATTATAAAAAATGAAAACTAAAAAAATAAAATAAATAAATCATAAACGCATTGTTCTCATTGTTGGCTCCCATTTATATACAAGTCTCTCAAATCTCTTTCTTCCCATTACAGTTAACTTTCACTTTTGGTAAGAAAATCTAATAGAACGTGTTGCTATTTTTGTTGGTTCGAGTCATCCGAGGTAGCAACAACTTCTAACCAAAATTGTTTAGAAGTTAGTAAGTCTTGTGACCAAAATTCTCATTTCTTTATGCAGCACTCCTACCTTGAATATTTAATCTTTATTCCAAATTTGTAAGAATTATTTTAAGTGGTAATTTTTCATGTGGTGGGAAGCTTCCATCACGTGGTTATTGCTTGTGTTTGACAAGCAATTTGTGGCTGATCCCACACTAAGATGTATTGCATGTTTACTGCCAGCTTATGTGTGCCCGTTCAAGGGTGAGACTGTATGCTTGTCTACGGTAAAGAGTTGTATTATCCACTTTTCTGACCAAACCAAATATATTCGCAAACGACCCCAATTTAACTTCATTAGCACTTGCTCATTTACTCTGTAGCCCATCTTTTCTTCGACTAGTTTTAATCGGTCAAATATATGAACAGATTAATTTTTAGCCGTTTTATTTTTTAAAATTAAATTTATTCATATACCTATAAAATATAATAATTAATGAAATTAGTACAAAAATAAACACCAACAATATATATTATCGAGGCTAATAAAGACACAAATAAGTGTTCATTATAAGTCTCCAAGCCTTGCCTTGACCGTCAAGGCCATACTTAGCCTTACATGTACATACTTGGCCTCACATATATATTTTTATGCTCATCATCCTACATATAAGCTTGCACTCAGCATGCCACGTCTATTTTTCCATACTCAAAGCATCAATGTTAATTGATCTATATGAACTCAAACAATTCCTCATGAATCCAATAAAATAAAATAAAATACATATTTTGTTTTAAGTTTTATATTTCTCTATGATAGGTCTTGCTAGACTCATCAGTTTAGTCAAGCAGGACAAGTCACTAGTCAAAAGACTGACTAAGCAAGTCTCATTCGACCTCATGTTAGTAGTTTTTTAATGCTACAAAGTTTACACGAGACATCAAAGATGTCATAAATGGAGGGATATTCACTATGATATTGGTCAGGCGGTCTATGACATGTGGTACCGCAATGCTTCCACGAAAGAGAAAATATCTGGAAAGTTCGATTAGCAGATGAGCAGAGGAGTAATGAGTTAAGCAACTGTCCATTCATCGTCAAACGAAGTGGGGAACAATTACTAACATTTTGTCCACCATCTCCACTTCACCACTACTCCATTATCGACACTTTCTACATGAGATGAGGTCAGATGAACGGTTAAAATAACTTTTATAAATAGATTTCTCAATATATTGAAAATAGAACAGAACAACACAAGTCGAGCAACTTGATTTCCATACAATCTTCTCATTCACACACAGAGAGTTGTTCATAGCTATTCACACCTATCATATCATGCAGAGTCTGATACTCTGACCTCAACCTTTCTCTCGCTTCCCTCCTTGAAACTAACCCTTCTCCTTCTTCTTTGTGACTGAAACAAAGCTGGAACGACTATATCTGGGTTTATGCCAATTTTGCTTTGATTTTGATCTCTCGAACTCTAAGTAATTTCAACAGTACAAATGTTTAAGGATTAGAAAAACATTCATCTGCCCATCCCAATTTACCCAATTTACCCTCTAAATTTGTTTTCTCCACAAACACTTTGGCGACCACAGTGGAAGATCAATCTCTCAGTTGCAAAGCCAGTTTCTCAATTTCTTAAATTCTAAATTTTTTCCCAGTTTCAAAAAATGGTTGATCTTAGGTCGGGTTCAATGATTACACCCAATGTGAATTCTGGTAGTACAAGCCCTGGTACTCCCGGTAACACTCCTCTAGTTACCAATATCGACAATATCATTCATCATCCATCTGGGCAGCACGCTGAGGAAGTAAGGGATGATCATACTCCACCTACTATCATCGATTTGATGCAGATGCAAGAAACCTGTGCCATGACTCAAACGAAGATGGATACCACTCATAGGAAGTCTCCACCTTCCTCAAGACCCTTACAGAGAAATTAAAACCAGCAGAACAGACTAGAAATACTTCTGAGGCAACTGTTGATGCCGACACATCAAGGGGTCATGCTCAGGACAATGTTGTACGACTCGGGGATCGGCTGGGGGACCGATCCCCGATCCTGGCCGATTCAAACCGAGTAACTCGGTGAGTCACATACATATGAGTATTTCTTCCAGATATGAAAATACATGACAACATATATATATATATATATATATATATATATATATATATATATATAT
>JAJJMC010022854.1:5774236-5786703 GCA_023531435.1 Papaver californicum
ATATATATATATATATATATATATATATATATATATATATATATATCAAATCAACACTTTAAAACCTGATTCAAGTCTATTACAGATGAAAACTACTCAAATAAGCATAAAACAAGCATGGAGGATTTAATATAACTCAGCTTAAGTGGTGGCTTGCTGGGTCATATTCTTCTGAAAATATAAAGAAAAAGGAGAAACAAAATGGCGGAAAAGAAACAAGAAGACCAACCTAAAAGATTGTCGGTCCTTATGTCTCCCCTGCTTTATTTTTTAGGGTTATTTCATCTAATAAACATGTTTGGAACTGATTTTACCACTTTAACCGTATCTTGCCGAGTTACTGATGACTCAGACCGAGTCATGACCGACTCGGTGAGTAAATAGGAAATACACGACTCGACCGAGTTTTTGAGAATCGTATCGGCGTAAGGACGATACCCGAGTTACTCGCGAGTAACTCGGCTGACTTGGACAAGGCGTACTACATTGGCTTAAGACGAGGATGAAGTTCGTATTCTCCGTAACCAAGTACTAGAGAAAAGTCATCAATTTTATTTTTTTACTCGTGAAGATTTGGAGCGGCTTCTCCAAAAATTGCAAAATCAAGAATTCGTATGTTGTTCATCAACATCAACCTCCTTATCCGTCTGAGGTACAAAGGATTCCTCTTCCTAGGGGATACTCCTCTCTTTTATTCTCACTCTATGATGGAACATGGAATCCACGTGAACATATATCATAATTATTGGAATCGTTAGGGGAGCATGAATATAACCATGTACTGCATCTGCGAGAATTTTTCAAATCTCTCACTAGAAGAGCGTACACATGGTACAATAATATTGCTCCCATTAGTATTTCTAACTGGTGTGAGATTGTTAATGCCTTCTACAGGAAATACTTCTTTGTATCTGAATAAGGCACATTGTCATATTTGGGAAGGATGTTTCAGCGAAGTAATGAACATCCCAATGATTCTGTGAAGTGGTTCAGAGTCCAAACACTAGACTGCCATACCGGTCACATACCTCCAGATGATATCTCCAGTTCACGAATATCCCTTAGTAATAGTAGCATTGGTCACGGTGCACATCTCATACATGGAAGGCAGTACTTCACTCACACGAATGGCCATTAAGCCGCCAATGAGCATGTGTTTTGGAAGAGGCACACTAAGTGGAGTATGAAAGACAAGGCCTGCACCAGGGTATTCAGACACAACTATGGCATTTTCAGTTTCTTTAGCACCTTCACTATAATTTTCCACGTCAACAATCATGTCAGAAAATATTTCTCCATGACTTTGAGATAAAGGAACGATGGTTTTGTCAACTTGGTCCACAATCACTATCTCCACACTATTACCACGTCCCTCCCCGCTCTCGTCCTGCAACATCATCCTAGTAAATCAATTCATTACAAACATGAAATTCAAGCACCATTAGAATATTCAGAGTATAAGTATACTAATGGCATGAATATCCTTCATTAAACATTCAAGACACAAGCAAATGGTCAAGCGGCCTAAAAGTGCGTTTTTACATCAAGCTCATCAGAAGCAATTCTACACAACTCTGTACAAAGTCGCGAGCTAGAAGCAATTGGTAATGAATATAGGCATTAGTTATATACCAAACTCTTCATATGGATTCCCTCTACAACATACTAAAAACCCACGTCAGTCAAATAAACAAGCTAAGAGATATGATCGAAACATTGAACTATCTCACAGCTGAAAAGTTCCTGAATTTTTCCTGAATTTTACTGTTTCGTCTTTTTGAGGCCATGAACCAACTCAAAACTCAAATTCTCCCTCTGTATAAGATAGATCTCTTTGGCATCAAAAAGTTTGAATGGATCATTGAAAACGGACACTGTATGAGGATATGACAATGTTTTCACTGAAGACATTATATCTGAATTTTTCTAACGATGAAGTTTCATGAAATTGTTTATGTTTTCATGCAAGTGTTCATTCATTACTTCATTCAAAATATATTTGTAAGCAAATATAAGGCTAATACAAGTTAAAGACGTACTCGACCATGTTCAGGGCTATTTGAAACATCAGGATTGCTATTGCCACGTTCTGAGCCACTGTTCTTTTTTTTTCTTCCTTGATCCATGTTGAATCAGGATGACTACTTTCATCACCTTCTGAATGAGATTTGGAACCATCACTATCTTCGTTATGAGATGAGTTTTCCTCTCAAGATAGCAACAAAAAATAATCGTCAGTATTCTACTTCGGAAAAATATACTCAATTAAAGTATAAAAGTTATACAGGACAAATCACTCACGTCAGAATCACCAGTTTTGGTCTTTGCTTCTGCTGCCACTCTAGCAAATTGATTCAATTGCCCAGGTAAAGGTGCTGAAAACCCTTTTAAAGAGACAAATTCTGAAAGATGATATAATCAGTTAGCTAAGATAAATTTAGACATAATAATCCATATGGTGAGGGATTTATACCTTTTTAGCATGAGAATCAACAACGTCAGCACGAACTCCACCAGCACGATTCTTCGACCTAATCTCTACTGCTTGGGGACTGTTGACAAGTGCATGATTCATATGATTCTAGTGTCAAACCCATACTTCTTTTACCTATAATTTTTTCATATTACTTATTATTACTCTTATTTTCTGTCTTACGTTTGATATTAGGTGAATCATCCAAAATGGAGTTACAAAGTGCTTAAAAATGAGAAAGAAATTGAAGTCTATCAATGGAGAAGGGCAAAAGACCAAATTCAACTCGTTTAAATCCAGAATTTCTTATCATCATATTGAAAATAATTAAAATACGAATACAACATAAAAAGAATGAGGCCATTCCGAGTTCATATGATGAAGTTATGAGCAAAACAGCCGAAAAGAAATAAGTGAAACACACAGCAAAATAATCGGTAGATAATGAGATCCCGTACCTACCGATTATGGGATGTTTTGGACCAAAAATCTCTGTATTCTTCATAAAAATAATCGGTATATAATGAGGGGGTCGAGACTCCCGATTATGGACGCTTTGAGAACTTGAAAACTCTGTAAACTTTACAAAAATAATCAGTAGAAAGGTGGGGAATGAGTCTACCGATTATAGCACGATGTCAGCCACTTCCTCAACACATTTTGGACTTCTAAACCAAGAAAACACGGTCCCAGAAGGATTCAAAACCCTATAAAGAGAGGATACTTGAGGGCCAAGCATTAAAGACTATAAAAGAAGACATGTAAGGCTCAAACAAGAGATCATAATTTACATCTTATTATGATCTCAAACAAGAGATCATAATCTCAAATACTCTACCTCTCATATCACAACTTCTACATCAGATACCTAGGATTTACCCATTTAGGGGGAAACCATTCTTCTTTGTATCATGAGTAGCTAGACCTTTTGTTGATTAAGGATGAATTCAATGTTCTAGACATAAAGCTTTGTAGACAAGTTTACTTGGAGTTTTAATCATAATCGATTGTCTTTACTATATCTAATGTTTATGGGTAATTCTTAGATTGTTTGGGATGCATACTAGATTAACCTATTGATTATTCTATTGTTAGTAGAGAGTTGAGCGATTCGTAATTGTCGAGCCTCTCCTACACAAGTAGAAAACGTGAGACCTTGCATAGGGATTCTGTGGAGCATTCGTGTGTGAAGGCAACACCAGTAAGTGAACCGAGCATACTGAGTTTAACTGCTGGGATCAAACCTAAATTCAGAAACCTTAAAGCGTTCGGTTGAGTTACATCTTGTAAGCGAACCTCAAGCTGGCTCAGTTGGATAGAATCCGGTGACTAAGCGTACATGTTATCCGGTGATATAAGGAGTTTTAGGATAGCTAAGCGTACCTGCTATTCTACGGTTGGTGATGAATGATTCTAACGAAAGATAGATAAATTTACTAATTCAGTCAACGTTTGGTAACGGCGAAGGACTCCCTAATCATCTTTTATTATTATTATTATTATTATTATTATTATTATTATTATTATTATTATTATTATTATTATTATTATTATTAATTGTTTTAAACAACCATTCCCCCTTAGTATTTCTATTTATTCTAGTTTTGCTAATCTAAATAACTTATCAATTACATAGCTCTTTGTGTGAATGATCCTTATTACCGCTATATTACTAGTTAATTAGTGGGAAATATATTGATTAATTTGTTGCACTTACAACACGCATCAACTGTCACAGTTTTTTACATTGTTCTTCCCATTTCGAGGTTTCACCTGACGTTCTCCTTAGTCAAGAAGAGCCATAAAGATGTTAAATATATATATATATATACATACAAATGATAAGAAAAGACAGAGTTATGGATAGTTACTCAAGTTGGCTCACAAAGAGCTACACGTTTACCAGTAGGAAGAGGTTTCAACCTATGATGATTTTTCAGGTCATCATTAGAAGGTGGATCATGTGGCTCCGTCAAAAATGCTTGGACGAGTTCATAAAAGCGGTTGAGATCACTTTTCCAATGTCTCTTATACCATGGGTTATTACTAGTTTTCTTCCAGAAATCAAGAATGGAAAGCTCTTTCCTTCCATACGAGAGCTATGATATAAAGTAAGTCTCTACTCATCCACAGAAGGAGGAGCGATATGACAAAAAGGGGCATCTTGATCAAATCCCATCCACGAGCATTCCTGTCAATACTATAAGATTCTACCTGTAGGATCCCTGAAATATTGACATAAGATAACCAGGCGTGCATCTCAACATAAAAGTAATTTATCCAGCATCAACAGTATGACCACCAGACGATAAAATAATGTTAGGACAAGCAGCAAAAGTATTCAACTGAGCTACACGAGGAAGTGGTGCCCAAGAACGGAAATTTATTGATGACACGTTATCTAAAAATGTAATAAGTTCCTTACCAGGCTTTGGATGCTTGGGTGACCATCGAGATATCCTCGCTTCATCATCCTCATCGAATAACACGGCATGGGGATCAGGAGCATAAGAACTAAAATGTTCCCACAACCATGCTTGGAGAAAAGTGACATGCACGAATGTTTCTACTTTCATAAAACCATTGGAAACATGCATATCTGACATTAAAGACTCAAGATGGGAGTATAAAGAACCAAGGAACAAACTACCTATAGGAAGGACCACGCCATATGCTAGCTTGATGGAAAAAGGAACCACTATAAATTTCATATTAATACCAGAGCCATCATCAAATACCTCTCTCGACAGCCACAGGCATAAAAATACAACAATGCTCAGTGTGTCTAGGCCTGTCAATGGATAACCGAATATCCGACATCTGTCCGAGTCCGTACCAAAAATTTAGGATATTATCCGAAGTTTCGGATATCAGATACAAATAGCTTGTCGGATAATTTCTCTTTATCAGATACGAATACGAGAACACTAGTATCCTATAGGATAATTATCCGGTATTCGATAACATAAATATATGTATATAAAACTACTATTATAAGTTACATTTACCTAAATTTTTACATGTGTTGATGATTTTATTTAAACAGAAATGAAGGAATAACAAATTCATCAAAATTAATTTGATGTTGCAATTTTGGAATCACGAGAAAAAGAAGCGATTAAACACACACAACTAAATTAGAGGTTTTTTTTTATAATAAATTTTTTCGGATAATTATCGGATTATCCGATATCCAATTAAATCTTAATGGATTCGGATAGAGAAATGAATTTTTATTATCCGTTGAATAATTATCGGATACGGATATCCGGTAAAAATTAACATATTTGGATACGTGACAACCATTATCCGTTATGTTAGGTACCATTGATAACCCTAAGTGTGTCATCTAAAACCTGACCTGGTTTTGCTTTCTTCGGCCACCACTGAGCTACCCACCAAGTATAGAAACACTTTTCAATACTAGACTTCACATCATACTTTTTTATCTTCTCTAATAATTTCGAATGTAATCGCTCCTCATTTAAATCCAATTGAAGGTCGAGATTTCCTAAGACTGGAAGATACAACAAGATAGCCACATCCTCTAAAGTGACTGACAACTACCCCCATCTGGATACAAAAGTATAAGTTGGAATACACCATCGTGAGAGAAGAGTAATTATGCTCTACATATCTTTCTTGATCCAATGAATACCATATACCCTAATAGCCTCATAAAATTGTGCATTCTTCAACAAAGCCACAACGTGATCCTCAACAAGCATGTTTCTCAGCCATCTATCCCAAGCACATAACAGAGACTGGAAAATTTTAAAATCAATGGGTGAAGCTGCATACTCTCTCTTATGAAGACAGAACTGTATCACATGTTTAGGAGCAACTAGCTGGGGGTTTGTAGATTTTTCCAAATTTGCAAGGAAACATGTAACATGACCAGGATAAACTTTAGTAGGAGCATGAGAAAACATGAAAAAGTCATCATCTATATTTGGCATATCTCTAACGTGCCCTGATCCAGAAGTATTATTCCCTCCATTAATAGAGACTCCATTAATAGAGACAGAATCATCATCACCATCATGTGCCATCTCAACGAAATTAACAGGAATGCTTCTACTAATTTCAACTGTATACGAAGATCAGAAAGCAGAAGTGATGACTTTTTATACAATAGCAGAAACATAAAAACATGGAATCTAACTTATGAGTCAAAGCAGTGATGTTTCTAAAAGATACCCATCTCTATTTCAACAAAATAATAGGGAGCATAAAGGATCAAAAAGAATGCATACATGAAGATGATGCTAGCTACTAGTTGATGTTTAGTTGTTAGTAGCTTCATAGACGAAGTAGAGGAAACAACTCTCCCTCACAAGAAGCAAACAATGTTGCCAACATCAAGAGAAAGTGAGATACAACTCACGGAAAAAAAAGACTCACATGAACAATTATTCACGTAAAAAAAAAGAAAGAGAGAGTTTCGGTTAGAAAGCCCTAACTTACATGACCGTAGCAACTCCTTGATTTCGTTGGTACCATTCAAGCGACTCCAATTCGATTGTTTACTCGTTCAATGAGTGAATTTTTAAATTTTAAAACCTAAAAAAAAGGTAGATGGATAAAAACCATGAGGGAGCGTTTCAGTTCTCTAGTAATATAGAAAATCTCACCCATATTTTCTATGAAATTCGAACCCGAACTCTATTTATGATTCATTTTTTTTCATCTTAGAGGGGACGTTGTTGAACAACTAAGGTGAATTAACAAAGTCTGCAAAAGCTAGGGTTTAGAGACGTTGTTAGTTCAAATAAACATATGAGAAGTTGAAAATAAAAAAAAAAACAAACTTAATCTGGAAGTTGTACGCTTACGTAAAAGGAAAAAGGCAGAGCTTACCTCACTGTCAATGGCCGATTGTTGATATGGTAGTCGAATAGAGGATAACAATATTGAAGAGGATAAGGGAGCTTTCTTTGATCGGTTTAAAATAAGGGAGGAGCAAAGCTTCCCTTTATATCAAACAATTATCTTGAATCCAATAAGGGAAAGGATTTCCTCTTGTCCGTCTAGGACAAGGCTTGTTCGTCCATCCTTCATCCATAACTTGTTTGTCCTAGCAAATACTTGTCCGTCCAAACAAGGCTTATCCATCCAGCTCCTAGCAAATACTTATCATTCCAACCAAGGCTTGTCTATCCATCTTCTAGCCAATGCTTGCCCGTCCAACCAATACTTGTTCGCCATAGATTCTAACCAAGCTTGTCCGTCCAGCGTCTTGACCAATCTTGTCCGCCCAAGCCTGCCCTTACAATGTCTTGACCAAGTTTATCCGCCCTAGATCCAACCAAGCTTGTCCTCCTTCCAGCCAATGTTCGACCATCCTTCCTCCAAGCATGCTTGTCGGTCCAAGCTCCAAACATGTTTTTCTGTCCAAGCTTCAAGACATTGCCTTGGTCGTCCGTGGATCTCTACTTGTCTTTCCAAGATGGCCTTGTTGCTTGTCTATTCGAAGTTCAAGCCAACTGCTTCTCTCCTGGTAATATCTAGTCATTAAACCATAAAACTCATATTTTGTTTTACTTTGTATGACAGGCCACCATCTAGTACTTACCACGCAACATTAGTCGTTCCTCACTAAACAAGGGACTTAATGTAGGTGGTGGATTTTTGCCAGGGGTAAAATAATAAAAAATTATGTTTCTAACCCAGGTCACAGAAATATTAAGTTTCAGAATTATACAAAGAATTTTAAGGAAGGTGCTCATCCCTGTCTCTCTATATGTATGGCTGTACTCGTCAAAATACTACATATAAAACCAAACTTACTGAATGAATCAACATTCATCCATGTACAAGATCATTAGAACAACATCGGTGCTTATTACGAAATTCCCAGATGTCCTATAATTTTCTTACATAACAAATATCAAGCTTCTAGATGGATTTCCCACAAATTTGAGTATAATTCGGTGCTATAATCCAAAGTTGAATTCCAAAAAATTATCTTGTGTCGATATTCATCCTCAACTGAATGATATTGACTTACTGGAAATTCCTATACAATATTGTATAAAAGCATGTAACAAGTTACATACGAATTTACGCGACTACAGTACCATACATGTGCTTAGATACCCAATCAAAATTGTGCTAAAGCACAAAATATAGCTTTTGCTAGCTAAATCCATCCTTAGCCACATCAATCCTTGCTCAATGAAGCAACCAACGTGAAAGGCATGTAAAAGAATTCAATTCTAGGCTTAGGAGACACTAAAATTAGGTTCGCAACACTAAGTGTCTCAAACAGTCAACGAAGCGTTTCAACCCTAATTTAGCAAAGGGAAAGACTCAAAATTGAGTTTGCAACGCTTATAAGCGTTACAAAAGCTTACTTGGTCGGCCACACCAAGTTAGCTCTCTCTACTTGTCCGTCCAAGTTAACTACCTTTCTTGACCGTCTAAACCCTACGCCTTGTTTTTCCGTCCAGTGTCCAAGCATACTTGTCCATCCAGGTCTTGACTTGTCCGTATAAGCCCTGTCTTTCCCGTCCAAGCTTGATTTGTCCGTCCAATCCCTAGCTTGTCCATCCAAGCTTGCCTTGTCCGTCCAAGTTTCCAAACCCTAACTTGTCCATCCAAGTTTCCAAACCTAACTTGTTCATCCAAGTTTCCAAGCCTTGCCTTGAGCGTCAAAGTTTCCAAGCCTTGCCTTGACCGTTCAAAAGACTAACTAAGCAAGTCTCATTCGACTTCACATTAGTAGCGTTTAATGCTACAAAATTTACACGAGACATCAAAGATGTCACTAATGGGGGGGATAGTCACTAGGGTATTGGTCTGGCGGTCTACGACATGTGGTGCAACAGTGCATCCACTAAAGACAAAATCTCTGTAAAGTTCGATTAGTGATGGGATTTTAATTGTGTAACGATATGCAAGTACGGTTCGTCCCACAGGGATTTCAGAAATTGTAACTTCTAGTTTTTAGTTAATTATTGTGCTAATAACAAAATGATTGTTGATTTCACTCTAAAATTCTAAAATGCTTAAAATACTAAAAATGATATGCAACTGAAAGAAAAGCCTAGGATTCGAGATTTCATCACAATTATGCTTGCTGGATGTTTACAACCTCAAGAACGAATTGCCAACTAACAGTATCAAAAGCCTGGGAAATCTCAAGTTTTAGCGCAACATTCCCAAACTTCCTCTTAACTCCTAATTCATTCACCATCTCAGAGGCAAGGCAAATATTCTCATGTATGTTTCTACCTTTCATCAAAGCCACCTGCTCTTCAGAAACTAACTTCTCTATAACTCTACCAAGCCTAGTAGCTAGGATTTTAGTAAAGATCTTAAAGAAAAAAAAAAACCATATTCATGATGTAAAGTTCTAGTATCAACTGCAATTGGAGTACCCAGTGCACGGCACATTGTCATAAGTAATCTTTCATCCAAAAATTCTAAGTGCAATCCAGGTAGCTTGCACCATACCATCGCATGTTATATTTTTTGATTCTCCGGATCAAATCCAAATCTGCGAGTCCAGTTTTGTACTCTTAGAGGTTGGTTATTGATAAACCAATTCTATAATCTTCTCAAAATAATACTCAAGACGACTGCGGACAATTATTTGCGTCTTGGAAAATATGGAATTTTAATCAATTAGTTTTTCTTAAAAGGTTAATAAGTTGCTCCAGTATAATCTTGTTATCTCTGAAAAGAATAAATAAAACGATTAATTAAGCGTTAAAGGACACATGAAGAAACTATTATCATTATAATTAAGAAAATAGGACCGTGAGAATTATTAGAGAAAATAATTATAACATGCTAGCAAACATAATAGGACTACATCTCTAATCCTAAAAAAGAAATCTAGATACTCATTGCAAAAAGAATGGAAGAAAAACCCTTTTTATTCATGATTTTATAAAAGAATTATAAAGAAGAACTGACAAGAGGAGTCGCAGAAATAATTAGTGAATAAACGACTCACTTCGGGCGTAGTATGTAAAGGACAGTTCTTCGGTGTATTAAATTCTTAAAACTGTTGTAGGTACTATTCAAGGAACTGTTGCTAAAACCGTTGAATACAAGAGTATAGATCATGGTTTTTAACAACAGTTTTTATCTTTAGCAAAAAATTCCATCTTTAGCAACAATTTCTTCATCTTCTTCTTCTCACGAGCAGCTGAACTTTTGTGAGATTTTTTTTAGCTTTTCTGGCAAGAGCCAACCCCCTAAATGTTTCTCCAATCTCTTCTATTAATAATACACCGTCAACCAACCTGGATCTTCGAGAAAAATCTTTTAATCAATGCTTGAAATTAGGGCTGTCAATCCCATTCCGAAATCCGCTAGCCGTTTTCGAAAATCCGGAATCCTATAGGATATTATCCGGTATAACGGATATCGGATGTCGGAAACGGATATTATATCGGATATTTTCGTGTTATCGTAACGGAACCGGATAAGCCAGTATCCGTCCGATAACATCCGATACTGATAAGAGTCGTAAGTAATGTAAGAGTAAACCTACCCTCTTCTTCGTCACTTCTCTTAGTTATCTAGTTCTTTCTAAGTTCCTAATTCCCCCCTCTTTTTCAGTGAACATCTTCTTCGTCACCACCATCAGTCCATCATCTCTCTCGGATTTCTCTTCACCATCATCTCTCTCAACGCCACCACTCCATCACCACCACCTTTTTCTTCCTCTATCGTTTTAATTAAACCATTACCTCACCAGTTCAGTGAACAATACTCTTGTGATTCTCGTTCTAGACAACAGAGTGAACAATACTCTTGTGATTCTCATTCTAGGTATATTGTATGATAGTCTCTCTTTATTCTTCTTTGATTATGATGTTATGTGTTAGAATGATACAAAATTGAAACTAGGGTTTTATGAAATCAAAAATATTTGTTTGTTTTTTTGTAATTAGGGTTTTTAGTTTTTCATTTGTTTTAGTGTTATGATTTGATGAATTGGGTTGAACCCCTGTTTATTTTCGATCCAGTTTATGCACTTCATAATAACCATTGTTAGAAGAAAATAATGAAGAATTTGATGAACCTAAACCAGAACCAGATGATAATGATGAAGTAGTACTAGTAGAAGTAGCATTAGTACATCTCTTTATAGATCCTGAAAATGATCTTCTATGACTACTATTATCTTCAATCATTTTCTCCTTTATTATCTTCTGAAAATGATTGAAGATATGTTTTTAGAATCTTGTTATCTTGTGTTTTCTACATATCATGTTGAGTGCATGTTTGCAACCTTGTGTTTGCTATCTCTTATGTTACCTTACGCCTTCCTTTAGTTGTCTTGCTCTGTCGGAACAGTTCCACTACCTAGCCAAGTGAAATATACACCAATGTTATAAAATCCAGACAAATCAGTCAAGTGTTTGATTAGAACAATACCAGTTCAGGGAAGGAATGACTACTATGTCATCTGTACAATTTTTAGAGCTTTATCCCGTAATAGCATGTCTCAGTTGTCCCTTTTTGTATGCAATATGTATGGATGAAGCTCATGGAGACAATGTATTAGTAGTTGGACTTATCTAGTTATCCAAGAAAATTAACTTCTTAAGGTATTTTTCTTCAAACATTGTCCAACCCATATATTTAGCACAATTGGTCAACAAAATATGGTTTACTTCAGAAAACAAGAATTTTTAAACTCGAGATGTACCTTAATGAAATCAAGCTACATAAACATGGTTCTAACGAATATAACTTAACTAATATGTATATGTTTCTAATACAGATCATACTCTTGATGGCATCTGCTCTGAATATGTCAACCTTAGCTCCTGATGGCGTGGTTGACTCGTCATATAACGAACTGCAGATAGAAAACTGTCTATTGCCGTGATTACAGAGATGATCCATGTAAGTTAGTCAAATTTATTCTTAATGATCATATATGCTTCTGGTGTCAGTGTCATACTCATAAATTAATATTATACTTGTGAGTACCAAAAAGTTGCTCTGACACGTGGCAGCAAAGTGCGGA